>JARPMJ010002946.1:0-103434 GCA_033366665.1 Phoxinus dragarum
ACAAGATGATAAACTATAACTGATTTGCTGTAGGCCATAATCAGCATTAGATACATTCACCCAACATGACACCTCTCAGAGGGGTTATGCCACCCAAAGGTTTTCCAATGAATGTAATCAGAAATGTGTGGTTCACACTACCTCTTCGAGAAAACAAGAGATCTTGACAGCAGGGTGGCAACATCTCTCTGCCATTCTCACATGGTGCTGAGTAGCATTAAGAACAAAGCCTGCTGGGATGTTTCTGTGCCTCCGGGCAAACTCATAACACATACCTGAAGGGAGAGAAAATAATGACTTTGACGTCAATATGGTAAATCAAAGTCCTTCAAGTCGTGAGTCAAAGAGGACAGATATTCTGCTCTCTATTAGTAACTTCTAATCAAAAATCAAAGCCACTAAAAGTGTTTCTGTGATTTAATCCGAGTCAAAGCTAGAGCATAATCCTCATGTTTACTCATGGTATGGGGTGTGCTGTCACCAAAATATCTTTTTATGAAAATGTTTTGTCACCATGTTCCCAAGGATTATTTTAGAACAGAATGATTCATGTGACTACACCATTTCAGCTTCATTATGTAGATGTTTGTTGAAGAGAGATAAGAAATAAAGCCAATTGTACGGACTAAAAGGGTTTCAGTCACGTGGTCTGTCTTTTTTGTAAGCAAAACAAATGTAAAGACATGACGTTGTATAAGTGATTTAGATGAAATAATAATATAATTATAGCTGTGTTATATAATATTATAGGTGTGAAAGGTATAAGATAAAATAAGCAATTAATTAATCTTGTCGATGAAGGGGGTACTTGAGTCTGATTAATGGGACTGTGGGTACAAAAGACATGATGTATAACACCATTTAGCATTTTTATGCCATAAAAAAAAAACGAGATCAGGTTTTAAGCCAGATTTACTGTAAGCACCTTTTGATGTATATAATTATTTGCTATATAAAAATCTGCTTTAATGTATTAACAGCAGGCACTTACTTCCCTCACTAATAATGCAACCACAATCAGAGAGAGACTATAATGGCCCAAAAAAGCAATCAACACTTTGTGTTTATTTATTTATTTCAGAACTGAGGCTTTCTAAGTGCCATTAAAGCCAAAATAATTCTCTATACTTTAATTGACTTTAATAGAAGTTCTGACCAAAGAGGCCTCCCCTGAGGCAAACCAGACCAACAAGCAATTATCACTTCCACCTGTCTATGAAGTCCATTTATCTTTCAAAAACATTTTCCAAAGTATGTTCTACAAATCAGGTAATATTTGCTGCGTCCAATTCAAAGGGTGCATGCATCCTTTACAATGCCAACTGTGTCACTGCGGACCAAAGAAGGCTGTTCTAATTGCTCTAAAATGCGGCAAAATATAGCACTAGTAAACAGGTTTAAGACTGCTCTTGTGGCATCAGGATTTGGAATGCATGCTGGACATTTTGGATGTCATAATTCATACCACTACATGGAAGCTTTATTTGGTAAACTTACCGGTCTCAGTTAGCAAATATTCTAAATTTTCTTTATATTCTGTCCGAATGCTTTTCACTCCCATTCAGTGCCCATTTCAAAACCATTCCTCACATGTAAAAATGTACATCCTATTGTATATTAAAACATCAATGCACTGCAAACTTAATCTAAGGCAAGTCCATTGATCCTCGTAACGGGTTTAATATTCAAAACACCTATAAAAGACATTGAGAATATCAGATCAGAAATTACAGATACTAGGTTATATAAATAAACAATTTGTATACATAGATATTTGAAAATATGATATTTCCTTGATAAAAAAGGAAAAAATAGGTTTTCTCAGAATGTTCTACTAAGGAAGGGAACACAGTGGATAAATAATAAGAAAGCTTGGGCTTCTTGTGAAGTGCCTTCCTTTCTTCAGAGACTTTTTTTTAGTGTCAGTATTTCACACGAAACAAAGAGATGTTATCACTAATTTATTAGACTGACATGGAAACATCCTGGTTACTGTTGGGAACCCTTGTTCCATGAAGGAGGAACAGAGGTGTTACGTCGAAAGACTGACATAGTGGGATCTCATTTGGGAGCCCAATCACCCTCAGGTGGTAACAAAACAAGCTAATGGACATACGGGTATATAAGCTTGCCGGAAACTCACTCATTCCGGTTTGTGCTGAGGAGCTGAGACGATTTCCCGGCCATTAAGCGTTTGTACAGGGCTGTGGCAGGGCTTTTCCTCCTTCAGGGATCGAGGGTTACAGTACAGTAACCGAGCCGTCTCCAATCAGTCAGTCAAGTTCAACGTTACGGCCCGTAATCACGTGAGGCAGTGATCGTGGCTATCTTACAGGGCAGGAAACGAATTGCATCCAGAAATGTAATGCAAATGCCTTTTTAAAGATGGTGGAATGCCATCATTAAAAGGCGCAACATCACCCGTGCTTGCTCATCAAGTGAGATCCCACAACAATTGTCTTTTGGCGTAACGTTGAGACGTGACTGACCTGAGTAGGGAAATTAGTTTATTCTCGTAATTCTCTAGATTCGGAAGATGGTTTCGATATTGTGACATTTAATTGGGGCATATATTCTGACATAGGCTACTGTTAAGTGTTAAGTTGTGATTTGTTAGTGAGAATAATTAGTACTTTTAAACTAAGGTTCAAAGGGCTGCAAGTAGGTCTATATCTGGGCAAGTGCCTTTTCAAGGATTTCTGAGGATTTAATGATTTGCGTAGTAGTGTATTAAGAGAATGAGAGATGAAAGTGACCAATGGTTAAGCAAGAATGTTGCATTGATCCCTTCTGTTTTTATTTCCACTGATGAACCCCAAATCACTGTGGCCTTCATAAAGCACTCCAGTGGGACAAATCTCACCTGACAGAATAGGTCTTCTTGTATTGAGTGTACTCGGTGCAGATCTCCTCATTTGTGGGCTCAATTAGGGATGGCAGCTCATCTGCAGAGTACCGTAGTGAGGCCAGACAAAGTTTCCTCTCATGACCCTGAAGGTGTGCAGCACTGCTCAATGCCTGGATGTTTGGGGAATGGAGAGGCCTTTCCGCATGACTTCTCAGAGATCTCTGTAGCCTTAGATAGAGATTACTATGTGAATAAAAAGCAAGCAACACAACACACAAAAAAGGCACGCAAAACATACCGTGGTAAAGTGCTGACAAAAGGAACATTTTTGTTCAGTGAATTTGTCTAGAAAATATGATGTCTTTAATGATGTTTCATTATACAAGTTCACTTATCATTGGTGTCATCTCTGGTGGAGACATTGGGCCTTATTTATCAATTTATCGTAGAAACGAGCACAGTTTTGAGCGCAGAAATCATCTTACAGGAGGGTTCACGTGTGATTCATGATACATTCGTATGCTGCCAATCCCATTGTAAGAATGATCTGACATTGATGAATGTGGGTGGCTGAAAACAACCGTCATTTAAATATCATGCCCCTAAAATCCACGGTGTAGAATCCTTGACCATAGAGTTTACGAAACGGAGAAAGTAACCGTGGCCAAGAAGAGGAAGTAATCTCATGACCATTTAAATTGAGCAGTGTAATTTTTTTGTTTGACTGGATTTTATTTTGATGATGAATGGCTGAGATGTGAAGTTAGCAACACGTGTGTGTCGTGTGGCACCTGTCGCGGTCACAGTTGGATTTAATAAAATAAAGAAAACAAATACATATTAGTGTCACAAAAAACGAGGCATAACTACTTATACCGGAACAGTTTTTTGTTAACCTGTTAATTTAGCTAAATAGTATTTTGTGTAGTCATTTATTTTATTCCTTCTATAGGCTATATACTTAATTTCGGTTCACAGAAGCGCTGCAAGCGATGTGACGATGCGTGAATCCTCATATTCTGTTGTTTATGCTGCTATTTGGACATGTAGCCTAAAGCTAAACCCATGAGAGAAACATTTTTATATTTGTGGTATTTGTAATGGGTCACAGACACCCATGTACTCTAATTTAATTTAAATTTCACATTCTAATGTGGTCGTATAGTGGTTAATGATCGATTAATGAGCTTCGGACTCAGTCAGGAAAATATCCAAAATAAACAAAATGCTATCATTACAATTCTCCACCAGATTTACTACGCTGCACGCAAGTTCAGAATAACTCAAAAACGTGCGTACACGAGCTGAGACCTGACATGAGATTTGATCATAGCCACCGCCCGCGTACATACTGATGAATGCCAAGGTTTGCATGGAAACGGCCGCACTCACAGTTTTCTGTCGTACTTTCGTATGACTAGGCCCATTATTTTCTTTGGTATGGAGACAATCGGATACATCATAAATGGTTTTCGTATGTGCAACCGGATACATTATAAATGGTTTTCGTATGTGCAGAGTTTGAAGCCCATTAAAACAGTCCTTGAATTTAGAATTGCAAATGCAATGTGAGCAATCAGCCAGTTCAGATGAGGACATTTGTTCAAGTAATTATTTTTTTAATGCCATGGATGTAAGCTGTCCCTAGGGAAAGACACTGATACATTGAATGGAGTAGCGAGTAACTGCGCTCCCACACCAACTAACATGCATTGTAATTAATTCGCATTAAAGTGTGCAGAGGATACGGCCTGTATAACTGACTGGATTGCAGGAATGTTTCTAGAGTTGAACAGGAGTTGCCTCCAGTCAGGATTCATGTTATTATCTCCATGCACAAATTAAAGGACAGTTTTATTTGCATGTGTAATGTAAGATGCTATTTTGTAAACAAAGCGTGCAAGTAAGTGGCCTTTTGCCACTTCTTATTTTATTGGATGTTGGAGATAAAGGGCAATAATCAATAGGGACGAGCAGGTGGAATTAGATTGGGAAATGTTATGAGGCAGATTTAAACTCATGAGTCATGTCATCTGCATAAGTACCACAACCATGTCAGAACATTTGTGCTAGCAGCCATGCCACCGCTCAGATTCAAACAGCTAGAATTACTTTTTATTATTATCTTTTTTTTTAATGAAAACAGAATGCTCTAAATCATGAAAATAGAATGCTCTAAATCACCAACTCCAAATAATGGCAAAAAATGCCTCTCTACAATCGCTAGTCAAATCTATCTTATTGGAGTTGACAGCCACTGCAATGGTTTGGTTGCAAAACAACCACTGATGTACTTACAGAATTAAAACAAGCTTGATGACAGGAACACATGAAAACGTATGAGTTTATGATGAAGATCAAGCCAGAGAGATTTATCAAGATGTGGTTTATATAGTCAGGCATAAACACACACAACCTGTCACTGTGAAGACCATCAAGGGTGAAAGACTTCACACAAGATGGGCTGTGTTAGTTAGAGATGTAATTAAGTTAAATACCTCCAGAACTTCCACAGTAATTAGAATGTGGTCATGAGTCTATTTGAGATAGACTTAAGATATGTTGTGCTACATCTAGCATGTGATTCTGTCTTTCTCCAGTTTTTCTTCGATGTTCAAGCCTTTGAAAGCACAGTCTGGAAATAATTGATACAGAGTGTACAATTAGCATATCCTACATTTAGCTATGGTAACTTTTGGTATCTTAGAGTTATCATTAGCTCAGTCCATGTAGATTTAAAAAAGTTCTTGTATGCCATTTTAAATATGGGTTTATCTTGTTTCATTTGACACCTGGGTTAGCAGTAAATCCTGGATATTCAAGATGTCACACTGTCAGGTAACATCCTTATTTACATATTCACGAGGTCAATTAAATATTTAAGACAAACAGAGCTTGAAACAGGCACCTGTTTGAAGCAGCCAGAGAAAACTAACAAAAATATCAAGAATCAAGATAATCTTTCCTTCAGTGTGTCATCACTAATGCTAAATCATCACTTATGGCTCATTTCCACTGAGTGTTACGGTACGCAATTATTTGCGTTTCCACTGTCAAAAGTTTTGAATGGTACCAAAATGCCGAACCGTACCGTACCACTTTTTGGGTACCCTTCTGTTGGGGTACCTAGCACAGTGGTCCGGTACTAAAGGGTGGAGCTATACTCACTGCATAACGTTAATTGGTTGACAGAATCGTCACTTGCGCGTGCTAAAAGGGGAATGACAAAATTAGAAGCGCCTTTTTTATATACAGTTTAAATACAATACTACTGTTATTTTGTCATGAAATGTATTTTTAAGAGTTTTTCAGGTGAGAATGTAGTTGTTTAAAGCTCAAATCTGTGGTTTATTTATAAAGATTTATGAAAATTTGATCTAGGTTATGAGATGTTCCCCGCCTGGACAGCCTTTCCTCGGCTAGTCGTTCTGACGTTTGCCGCTGACTCTGACGTCTCTGTAGTGGTTAAACATGAGATAAAATTAATCTTGTGTAGACCTAACGGCGATCTTTGGTCTCGTGAATCTATAAATCGTTTTATAGAGGCTATTTAACTTTACCGTTGTAACGTTAGACTAGAGCGCTGAATTTGTATATTTGACTGAATTGTTTGCTTTATTTCTATTATTGTATAGCTTCTTGTACCTTTTACTTCAGGCGCATTGTTAGCGCGTTGCTATTTTGAGGCAACTGAAATAGCCGTGCCATTGACCAACTAAAACCTGGTCTAAAGTCAATGGTGCAGTTTTTTAAATTTTTAAATTTAAAGTTATTTTTTGTCCACAACGCGCATACACTGCTTATTACACACACAAGGACGCGCAGCAGCACACAAACTAGCCAAATATTACAAATAAAAGGAGTACAATGTAAAAGATTAATATTGTGTACATAAAGATATGGTGGAATCCGGCTTGTCCCGTAGATGGTCTGCTTGCGCACTTTAACCTCGCACATGAGCAGATCCGTTTCCTCCCTGGAGACACAACTGGCTTTTAAAGGGAATGGGAAATTACACTCTGATTATTTTTTTGCACATTACACCCAAAACACACCTATAACTCATTAAGAGAATAGGGACAATCCTTTTAGACCATGCGCTGGGCGCGCCAACCATTTTTCCCATCGTTAAACTAGCAAAGTGGATTTGGACACGCCCTAAGTGCACTTGCCCTTGAGACCATGCACTTAGATCGTTAAAATAGGGCCCTATATCTCAACAAGAACTTCTGTAGACGTCTGACAGAAAAAAGGTCAATCTGGTTAGTAATAAGTGGCTTGCCATGCATTTCACCTTTTTTATTTATATAAAATAAATCTAAAAATTTTATATGCATTGGTGTTTTTTTGTTATTTTTGGGTGTTTACGCCAACCAAAATGCGATGTCTGCCCAATGTAGCTTGACGTCAAACAAACATTGGATTTATACGTCAACCCGATTTTCATTTTCAATCAAAATCTAACATCTGACCGACGTTGGAGTCTATAACCTGTGCCTGCTGGGAGCATTTACCAGCATAAGGAGGTGATGTTAATCAACCAATTCCTCAACACCTGGTTAGCACTGCTTTCTCTCTCCAGCAGCTTTTCATTGAAAGCAGTGGTAACCCCTCTTTCAAAATGGCAAGTATGAAATGTTTGATTTAGATGTGATCTTAACTGGGGGTTAATAAAAAAACGATAACCCACGGTTAAGTTGAGAACAGTGTGAAAGTCTTCTTTTGGGTTTTATCTAATGGCTAATATATTTGTATTTGCATAACTTTTCCCTGACACCTGGAATTCATTTGAATGGAGTTTGATTTGTCACTAAATTGCATTTAGCCACAAAATATGTACTTATCGTCGAGGACAACCACTTACCCCTTTATCATAGCAGTCAGGACTGGCATCATCTTTGCAGCATTTTTCTGCAAGCTTGGTCATTTCATCTGCCACACAATTCACCTCCTCGAATGTGCCATTCGGGAACTTTTGACTGTAGAGGACAGTGAACCTGAAGGATAGACGAGAAACATAACTTATGCAAGCATATATAAAAAAGAAAAAAGGGGATTCTTTGAACATCAAACATAAATGCAGGGATAGTCAATTCTGTGGACAAAAGTGAATGGAATTAAGCTATAAACCCACCTAAATAATTGTTCAAACTAATTTGTAATAACCTTATACTAAATATTTTGAGCATATAAACCATAAACTGTGGTTGAGATGAATTGTGTAAACCTTAAAATAAATGTATACTTGCATTTCTTTGAATTTTTCAATTCCAATGGCTTTGAGCTCTTGACAAACATTTTCTTTGGTATAATTCTTGCCTGTAGAGATACAAAAATATAATGAAGAATAAATGCATAAAAAATAAGCACAAATGCACTAATCAACATGGCTGTCATTAGCTATAATTTACTATGTATTGTCCCTATATGGCTCATTTTTTCATCGGCTCTAGCTCCCCACCTTCACACAACAGATATAACATAATTTCAATGCATATGCTGACTTAATCTTTTAAGCTTTAATCAAACATTATTAACACAAATTCACCATGTAAGTGCCAAATATTAAACATTTAAACTGAGATATATTGACAATGAGTCAATAATGATTTTACCTTTTACCACTGTGGAAATACAGCATGTAAAATACCCTTAAATTAGATAAAGTCTGATCTTCCTACCTTTATCAGCAAGCAAAGCTGGAACTATTAAAGCAATAATTAAAATGAGAGCTGTGTTCCTCATATTTTACCACTGGTAATAATGTGACAATTTCAAGATGAGTTCAAATTAAGAACTGCCTCTGCATTGCAGTTTTACAAGAGACAAAAGTGTGCATAGTCAAAAATTAACTTAAGTAAAAACAGACAGTTATGTAAATGTTTAAATGCAAACAAGACTCTGGCTTTCCCTTTGACCCCATGAACCAGCTTGACAGCTAAAACACTGAAACTTTTTGAAAGCAGTGATTCAAACTTACAGTGATCTACAGGAACAGGTTTTGTGAACATTTTTAAAGATTATACTCAGAACCTCACATTCGAATATTAAAGTGGATCTAAATGAGTCAAGATCTTACTTCAGATTTGAGCTTGGCATTAAGAAGTATGTTAAAAATATATTGGAAAGAGATATTAGCTTTAACTTTGATATATTCAAGTAAGTTTTTCATTTGCTTTTTCATTATCTCCAAAAAAAAAAAAAAAAAAAAAAATGCTGCCTAGCACTCAACAGTTACTTTTAAACTTTGCTAGTAAGAAGTAAGTTTATACTCTGAATACATTTCTTTATGAAGACCTTTTTTTAATTAATTGTGGGTGAAGGGGTCAGAGAATATTGGAGGTCCAGTTTAGAAAGTTGGTCAGATATTTCAGCCATCCTGGTATTCTCAAATCTTCATAACTGATAGATATGCAAATATGTGTCTATGCGTGAAGGCTTTAAATGCCTCTCACAGTGTGTTGCTGTCATTTATTTTAAAATATAGATTTATGAGATGTGAGGAAATCTTTGAAGATGTTATCAGAAAGTAAATGTTATTTTATTATTATTTATTATATTATTATATTTTTTATGTATTTATTAGTTTTTTTAAAAATATTTTTATATATATTTGTTTCTCCCTCTCTCATATTGGTAAATTATGGATATGTCTGTTGCTCCCCCTTCCCTGTCTGTTTGTTTGAATATGTTATTTCTAAAGACAATAAAAAGTTGATCACAAAAAAAAGACAGTAAATGTGAACTTCATTTTGTCCAGGCACCTTGGCTCTCATGTTCGCTTTTTTCTTGAATGTTTTCACCGTTTTAGTTGCCATTTTAAACAGATACTGTTATTCAAAAGTTGTCTTTGTTTTTGTAGAGTGTCAGGAAAAAAGTCAGTTGAGGTAGAAATAAATGAAAGTGAATGGGGAAGAGAGACAGACACGTCTACTCCATTACACTGCTCACCGGAAGTCAAGTCTTGATCTTTGTGCTGTACTGGTCAACCCAGTCTTGGTTCTCGGAGCCGATGCTCCTTGCCATAGCCCCTCCCTGGTGATCTATGCCTGGTCCCTGGACGGGACATGGAAGACTTGTGTGGGCTATCACACATGGAAACACACAATCACTCACGATAGAGTTCTTTCTACGAGGTGGGCCTATACCATGAAGCTTTGTTGAGCACTGAGCTCTGGTGTGCTCCCCAAGGGAAAGACCCACAGAGATGTGCATTTGGGTTAGTGCTTTCCTCCCTGCAGGAGAAGTTGGAGGGCCGGCTGTCCCCTTTCACCTTGAAAGTGTATGTGGCTGCTATAGCGGCACATCACAATGCAGTGGATGGTAAGTCTTTAGGGAAGCATTACCTGATAGTCAGGTTCCTCAGAGGTGCCAGTAGGTTAAATCCTCCTAGGCAATACCTTATTTCCTCATGGGATTTCTCTGTAGTCTTGCTAATTTTGAGCCTTTAGAGTAGGTAGAGCTAAATGCTTTCTCTTTGAATTCAGCCCTTCTGACCATGCTCACTTCAATCAAGAGGTTTGGGGACCTACATGCAATCTCTGCCAGTGAAATGCGCCTTGAGTTTGTTCCGGCATACTCTCACGTGATCATGAAACCCCGGCCAGGCTACATGCCCAAAGTTCCCACTACCCCTTTGAGGGACAAAGTGGTGAGCTTGCAAGTACTGCCTCGGGATGAGGTAGACCCAGCCTTGTCGTTGGTGTGTCCAGTATGCACCCTGTGTGTTTACTTGGACCGGAAGCAGAGCTTCAGAAGCTCTGAGCAGCTTTTTGTCTGTTTTGGCGGACAGCAGAAAGGGAAGGCTGTCTCCAAACAGCATTTATGGGTCATTGGATTGTGGATGCCATTGCCTTGGCATAACAGGTCTAAGGGAATGGCGTGCCTCTTATGAATGTGAGAACACTCCAAGACAAGTGTTGGATCCTCATAGGCTCTAGCAAACAGCGCCTCTCTAATATACATCTGTAAAGTAGCAGGCTGGGTGACATCCAATACCTTCGCATGATTTTATAATCTACGTTGAGCCAGTTTTATCCTGCGTGTTACTGGGTACAAACAGGTAAGTTGCAGACAATGGGCTAGGTGGACACAGCACCTTTCTCCTCCCTGAGATGATAACGTGCGCTTTTTTATCCATGTGAGTTCCCTAGACCGGCGAACCCTGGATGTACGTTTTTCCTCAGCACCTTTGACAGTCGAATGCGTTTGTAGTAGTTCCTCCCTTTTTAGGTTGTGCCTACCGCAGGGATCACTTTCTATGTGTGGTACTTCACAGTTGGTAAATCCATGTGATCTATTCTCCACATATTAACCTCCCTTAGGGCAGAATGTGGTCTCCGTTGTGTTCTTTCTCCTATCTAAGTACTGTCTTTTCCTATCTGTTGTACTGTCATATCTGTCCACGCATGGTACGGAGGACTACATGGCTACATGGATGTTGGATAGGTTACGATGTTGCAAGTGCGCTTGTTACACAACACGCAGGGCTTGCCAACATCTGCACCGCCAAAGCCTCATAACCTCTGTTCTGGTGCTTTCTCCGTGGGAACCCTAGTGTCAGTCATTGACATTGACACCATGTCCTTACGTTACGTTTGACAGAAGCTTCCACACTACCAGATAATCTACTAAAGGAACCAGTCTCTCGAGGTGTACCAGTCTCTCATCCTCTGGTGTACTCAGAGTAACCATTTCGGTGCCATTAAGCGAATCTACAGGGAACAACCGACTTGACTGCTCTAATAACCTCCTCAGGGTGCAAGTATTCCAGTGACACAACGTCTTCTAGCAGACACTGAAAAATACGCTTGCTGGAAGCTGCTGGAGCTCGAGGCACAGAGCAGAGAGCTGCACGGGTCCAATTTTGTAAATCCACACCCGCCCGTACCCACAGTGCTTAAAACCACATCCGACCCGTTCTCCGACAGCAGCACTAATTAAAATCCGCACCCAACCCGACCCGCGTAAAATAGAACCGACACCCGACCCGCACCCGAAAAAAAATCAGTTTAGCTAATCACTTTATAGACACACTTACCGAAATGTTTATTGCCAGGTCATACAGAAGTTATTACACGACCATTAACACAAGGACAACTTCATCCGAAGCTGTCAAAAGACCGGTACATGAAGAACATGGCTAACGTTACCACAAAACTGATCAATTGGTCAAATGTTATTAGTTTTGTGGGAACGTTAGCCAACAGTTAAAATCTTTAACTTTTGGAGGCAAAATATTTTTCGTTCGCTCAAATCCCGGTCCGACATTACATTTATCTGTACTGTAAGCTATAGGCTATTAGGCCTACGTGTTGTAGCCTAGTCATTAAAGAAACAATTTAGTTTCATATTTATGTTTAAATAAAATTATTTATTTTTCATTTCATCTGTGTTGATTATATGAAAAGTGAAAAGCATGAGTAAGATCATAAGATGCGCAATATATTGGGAGACAAATGGTGTGGGCAGACATGATTTTGACCACTTCATTAAGTTTGTTTTTGTAGAAAGCCTTTCTTTAAAGTGAATTTCATTTTGTATTAATTGTATCTTAATTTTAATCAATGTTTCATAAACCCGGATTTTTTTTTGAAGTTGCCTGGATTTAATAAAGAAGAAGTAAACATAGCAGGCAATATAATCAGGACAAGGAGGCGCCGGTGCGTGAACTGGAGCGTATAACTCAGCGTATAAGTTGCTTGCCTCACAGACCTGAGAAATATATAGAAAGCTTGAAATGTGTACTTTTAAACAAAACAATTAAAAACTAAAGAAAACAGACTGCTCTCCTCTCTTCTTATATAATCCGTATGAAATGTGCATTTCTCTCTGGTGCGTTCACTACTGCGAAGATCGCGAGTCAGCATCGACAACTTCATCGTTGCAGCCGACACTGTCTAACACAGAAAACACTTGTTTATTATTAAACATTTGAAATGTCTCCTTGCTATATTTGACATATTCATAATCATTACTTTAAATATGCATATATTTTTACGTTTGCACGGGACTGTTTTGAACCCGTGTTTAGACCAAGTGGCAACCTCCCTGTCTCTCTCTTGAAACCAACACGGAAGTGAATTAAACGGCAATTCATCGACTGGCCGCTTGAGGCTGGCTGCAGAAGTGAGTCAAATCTGTATCTCCCCCATGTTAAAATGGCCAACTTTACAGCAGAAAAAAACATGTTTACAGCCTGGTTCTCTATGTGGCTTTGGTCTATACAGCTAATTTTGCCCTTCATAACAACTGTGAGGGGGTGATTTTTTTTTTATAACTCATCCGTTTAGTTGATTAATATTTAAAGTTCTGCTAAATTAAGGGTGTGTCCACTTTTGAGTGACAGGTGGATTCCCGATGATGTCAATGCTAGCCGGTTAGCCGTCACTTCACTTCAGCAAATTCCAGCTGCTGAACTTGCCATCTCTGCCGTGTTTGTGCTTTTTTTCGGGATTATTTCATATAATTTAATACACCCATTACCTCTCCCACGCCTTTGGATTCCGTCGTTGTCGTCGAGTATCGTTCGAGAGAACAACCAGCGCTGTATTCTAGTTGTTTTCCTCTGTGAACATGCACTAATGGATGTCTGACAATTTCGTTACTTTTTGGAGTTTTCAGATTTAAAAACATCTATAGATATAAAGGGTACACTCGTTCTGCGGGTACCGTTGCTCTGGAACAGATTATAACATGCTTATGTACCGTCAGATGAAATCATGCAGGTGTCGCTGCTTTCTCCGTCCATGCAATAAAATCTAGCGCATTTACTTGAACTTCATAGGTAATATATCTATGGTTTGACCCATTTGAGATGCGGCCAAAATCAGAATTTAAAATGGACTGAATAAAGCTCTCTACGAACTTGACGAGCGATGCCGCGCTGACAGACCATAGACTGTAAAAAAGAGTGACTGACATGTATGCACATAATCACGGTCACGCACACACTTTCAGAGTAATATTGTAAAGTTACTGCATAATACATTTTCAACTAGCAGAATAGCTGTACAGAATCACGATACACGGTCTCACTTGTAGCTATGTCTTTTAACTAGTATAATATTTCGAAGTGCAAAAACAGAACCTTTTAATTGGCATTCTGATTTTAATCATCAACTGTCACTTTAGCGCGAGGCCCTGTGGAGTCACAGACTTGGTACTGTGTGAGTAGCATATAGCATTAGCTCCCAAGCCTGACTCCATAGCTAGCTGACTCCCTAGCTAGCCAGGCTTAGATAGCCAGCCTCCTCAGCTCCGCCTCTTTGCCCATATTCTGTTATCCGGGAGTGACGAGCGGTGGCGCGAGGCCAAGATGGCAATGGCCGGCTCCGCCCACTTTAGGCTTCAAAAATGCTCTTCAGAAACCTACGGGTGACGTCACGGACACTACGTCCATCTTTTTTTACAGTCTATTGGTGCGTTCACACCGGACACGAATAGCGCGTTAGGCGCGAGTGATTTCAATACGCGCGTAACGCGTCTTTGCATTGACTTAACATTGAAATCACTCGCGCCTGACGCGCTATTCGCGTCCGGTGTGTAGGGACCGTCAGGTTTAGACCCGTGTTTCCCATTTGTCCGACCCACACCCGTTTCAGCTAAATTTGCGGGTCACCCAACCTGTGCAGGACTCTGGCACAGAGGACAGAGGGCATCGAGGAGGAATGGGCACCGTGTAATGAGATGTACACCACTCCACCCCACATTATTTTTGAGGAGGGGCACAAGAAGCGACACACTCTTTTTGTGTACACTTTACCCACCTGTTACCCATTTCAGATGTTATGGGTAGAAGGAGACGGGAACCAGCGAACATTCAACAACTTTAATAAATAAATAAACAAATACAAAAATTAAAGTATAAGCCAGCAGCCCCTCGCGGACGACTGCTGGCCACACAAAACAGAAATAAAACACAACATAAAAAGCTCCTCTCTCGATCTCCACTGTCGTCGCTCCTCCTTTTATGCTTCTGCTCCTCCGTGAGAGATACGCTCTCTCATGTCCCTCGACCTCGTCCTGCTCGCCACACCACTAAAGTTGAAGAGGTTTTGAGTGGTTTGGTGGGTAGTGTTGGGGCCTTTAGGGACTATGCCGTGCTTGGGGAGAGATAGCTTGCGAGCGTCTGTTCCACCTTAGGCATCACCCCATTCACACACGTTTTCAGCCCGCTAATAGATGTGTACTTGAGGACTGAAAAGATGTGACGAGCAATGTTCCCTCTAATTTTTTTTCTTACTGAGCAAAACTTTTCTCTATTGGGCGGACATTTTGGCCACCAGAGCACAATAATTCTTAATGTGTTAACTGTAACAGTCTTTACAAAGAAATTAACAATAGCTTAAAAATCTCCCACAGGACAGTTCAATTATTTGAACTCCCATCTGCCTTTTTTTGTTGTTATCTCGGGACGCCTGTCCCGAGATAACTCAAATAGAGTTCGTCAGCTCCAGTTATGTATCCAGCCTCTCATGGAGACTTCAGATGCCCCAACGCCTGTGATGAGACGACTCGACGCCTGTGAAGAGACGACCCAACACCGGCGATATGTTATGCCCTAAATTTCATGATTAACTATCTGTATTTTTGTATGTATATTTTTGAAATGCATTTTCTGTAAAGCTGCTTTGAAACAATGTGTATTGTGAAAAGCGCTATACAAATAAACTTGAATTGAATTGAATTGAATTATTTACTATAATATAATATAGTATGAAAAAAATTAAGAATTCTGAGATAACAACCATAATGTGTTTTTCTACAGGCAGCATGTTTATTGCTTATGAATTGTTGTAATATAGTAATTTGCCAATAGGTGTCACTGTTGTATTGCCATCTGTTGTGTCACTGCAGTTCTGTTGTTCATTCTTCTTCGTTGGATATAATAAAAAGCACATGCAACTTCAACATGAATTTCCTAAATTTTCTATATCAGGGGGTTTCAAACTTTTTAATGGCAAGGAGCCCTAAACAATTCCCTTGTGAGATTATGGGCCCTATCATACACCCGGCGCAATGCGGCTTCGTGCTTTCTACTAGTTTCAGCCCGACGCAGTTATCTTTTTCACCTCCTGCGCCACGTTGTTTAAATAGCAAATGTATTTGTGCCCAGTTGTGCGCCCATGACCGCTGGTCATGGTATTTGTGCCCAGTTGTGCTGAAAACGAGGTGTGTTCGGGCGCATTGTTGGCGCGTTGCCATTTTGAGGCAACAGAAATAGATTGCGCCATTGACCAACTGAAACCTGATCTAAAGTCAATGGTGCAGTATTTTTATTTATTTATTTAAAGGGCGCATTAGTAATATGAGCCTATAGGCGGGTGCACAACATGTGTACACTGTGTTTATTACATACACAGGGACGCAGCAGGACACAAACTAGCCAAATATTAAAAATAAAAGGATTTCCATGTAAAATATTAATATTGTGTACATGAATATATGGTGAAATCCGGCTTGTCCCGTAGATTGTCTGCTTGTCTAACCTTGTGCACGAGCAGATCCGTTTCCTCTCTGGAGACACGTTCAGTCTTTCCGCTTGCAAATTCCGCCATGTAAATAACAATCCGCCATGGTGCTAAAGCAACTGGCTTTTAAAAGGAATGGGAGATGAGGCTCTGATTTATTGCACGTTACACCCAAAACACACCCATTACTCATTAAGTGAATAGGGACAACACTTTTAGATCATGCACCAGGCACGCTGACCATTTTTCCCATCGTCAGAGTTTTGCCGTTCTGTGCCCATCATCCATTATTTATTCCACTACTTAATCAAACTGCTCGTCTTTAAAACATGATGACGTTTTATTTCACTTGTCAAGCTATTTGGTCTGCAAACATGACAGTATTCTTACCACGACTGATTAGGCTTATTGTCGTTAACATCATTCTCTTTCTATGAAACCTGTAAACCGCATTCACCAACTCTAACCCCATAGCGTTTGACCAGAGCAATGCAATTATTTGTAATTTAAACTACAAATCAAATGGATTTCCCCCCACATTTTCTGTCTGTCCTCTGCGTGCCATTTTATTCTTTCTGTGTGGCAGTGGCATCAGAAGTGCACAAATTACACATACATCGTGTGTATCTGCACCCGTAAGGAAACGAAGGCAGGGAGAATAATTAATCAATATTATTTATTCTATAATTGAAATTGCTATGATTCATTATAAGCATGGTTTTCATAGAAAGTGTTATCATTAATTCTGACTTTACAATAAACTGCCAAGTGTCTGCTTTCAGATGAGAAAAAGTGCAAAGGGTTCATGAACTTTAGTTTGAAGTTTTGAAGGGTTTCTTGTTTTAGTTTGGGTATGCCATTTCTAGGGATTTTTTTTTTTTCAAAAGCGGGGTTACAGACTAACAGGTTACAAATAACATTCAATACAAGATAATCTTTCCTGCTTTCCTAACTAAGAATTTTGCTGCCCAAGACTCAATGTAAGCATAACAGCTAAGAAATGGCCAGTATGTTCAATACTAAAGCCAACATTTGTAGATTAAATTGTTCGTTCATGGCTCTGAGAAACAGAGAGCTTAATTCATGATTTTTCCATTTTCAAAAACTAAAGTTTGTTTCAACTGGCAAGACGCAATATTTATTTTTAGTGTCGATAATTGTATTTAGCACCTTCTGCTGAGGTTTCAACCTCAGGATTCTTCACACTTACCCTTTATATTTTTAAATCCTCTCTCCATCTTTCTCAAATAGAATGATCCTTTCGGCAGACTATTTCAATTTTACTCAAATGACCCCAACTACCTTCGTGCTGCTTACTGTTGATGATCCATTTCTTCGTAACTATGTCTGCAGAGGCTCTAAGCCACACCATGAAAATGATTTAATCTATAGTATAGATCAACAATTCCCATCCCACTCCTGTAATGGTCCAATAATCCAAAAGGTAGAGGTACATTATTATTTCATATTGTTTTCAGCTATGTGTTATGAAATCAGTTTCTTCTGTCGCACACCTTTCACATTCTCAAAATAACATAAATTAATGTTTCAGTCAAGGTAATCAATAAAATCTCCTTTGGCTGAGAGTCTGTTCTGCTTTTCAATCATCACTATTACTACGCCACAGTTGCCATCATTTTCCAGACTTTAATGGGCATATGGAGTCTTAGAGCTTTGCTGGTTCACAGTAAAAATACACATTGATTTTAAGTATCTGGTGCACTGCAAGACCAGCTCAGATTTTTTTCATGACTGTTTTAGAGTGCCTCAGATCTGAGCACAATTGACGGATACAGTACCCATACAGACTTTAGGTCTTGGGCATATGGAGATTAGTGCAAGAGGCCATGATTTTAAATCAGCAGTTTAAAATCAGCAACTAAAATAGTTTGGTGAATAATTAGGTTTGTTCAGGGAGGCAGCATATACCGTATATAAAGTTTTAAATATATTTTTACATTGTAATAATTTCACATTAAATTTCCAAAATAATGTAGGAACAATATGAAGACGGTATATTTTAAATACAGTATTTGTTTAATGGCATTGTTTTACCAAGCACTATATTGAAGGACTGTTACACTTATACTGTTACTGATGTCTCTATTACGGATCAATTATGGATTTTCTACCCCCCTCAATTTTAGACTTTAATTATAGCCATTGGACATTACAGAATAATTGAAAGCTATCATTTTTAACATTTAATAGATTAAAAATATATAATTACTTTTAATTTAAGTGAACTTAAATCAATCTTTACATAAACCCAATGTAATAAATATCATATTAGCTGCGCCTTTAATATATCCGGGCTCAGCGCTAAGATTGTTTTGCAGGTCCAAACAGGCCTGTTCAGAGTTTTACCTGCCCTGCAAAAATGCACAAAAACGTTATTGTTTTTGTTGTTTTTGACTCATGTAACCATGTAATATACAGAAATTGAATATTTTTTTGAATTTCTGTATCTGTGAAGTTAAACACTGCACAATCTTCACTGCAAAAATTATAAATTGAATATAGAATAATCCTTATTAGAACTGCAAAAGTGATTCAGTCAAGAGCAGTGAGTGATTTTCTCTTTGTCTTTTGTTCTTTGATTAACATTAATGACACAGCAGTAGGTTTATTAGGCTGTTGTCACTTTAGCACAAGACCCGTATCAAATCAATATGCTGTGGGTGCTTCTCATTTCTTATTTGTGTATCCTCATTTCCTTTCTTCACTTCTATTCCTCGCATCTTAGCTCCGCACCCTTATGAGGCAAGGGAAGGATACATCTGTGTATCCTTGCTCATGACGCTCTTCATTCCTCGCCTCCTGGCGGTGCAGTTAGAGAATTGAGATGTCCTCTAAGATGGCTGAGTATGATCGTTTTCCAGGTCACGGGCTGGAGAACGGAGGAGCGAGGAAGAATCAATTTGAGCATTGAGTCGCATCCTGTGTCTCATTTCAAAGGATGCGTCCTCCGGAGGATGTATTTATCAACTGCATACGTCATTGAGGATGCTTCATTTTAGTAAACTGACCACTACATCATTAGTCATTAACATTAATAATCACAAGTCATTAAATCATTTGGTCAATGTAAAATAGTTACTGTTCTGAAATAAGACATCCTTTATGACGCATGAGGCCGACAAATGCAACCTCCGGAGGACGCAACCTTTACAATGAGACTCTATAATGCATTCTTTAGTAATCTTACTTCCTTGCTTTCTCGTACTACTGCATCATCAACCGATCAACATCATCAATTCCAAAGATCAAGAATGCAAGTTCAGAGGACACATGAAAGTACCCGGATGTGTTCTTGATAACGAGGATGCATCGAATGCAGACTTGAGAGAATCAAACCATTAAGCCAGGCATGCACTGTGCGAGTTTGGACACTGGTCGAGTTTGGAGGTCGTACACATTACGAGTCAAGTTAACCAGATAATCGTGTCAAAGCAGCAGGTACACGGCACGAATGTACTGCACGGCGAGCCGGCGGCAATAAGCTTGGGCGATAAACACAGAGACTGGAGCTTTCAATGTTGCTGCTATCTTCGGATAGAAAAACAAAAGAAAATAAAAAGACGAGTGTGCAAATGATTTAGTGAAAACACAGTCATCCCATTCAACAGAAATAACAACATTTGTGTATTTGTGTTTGTGTCAGTGTATGTGCACAGTGTAGGGTGGCAGCCACTGGGCTATAATAATATTCATAGATCTAGCCTATGTGATGTGATTGTGTATGCTTTGGCAATTGGGGACAGGTCGGGAGGTGATTGTAACGTGCTCTGCTCTTGATTCCTCTGACACATTGCGAGCCGCAACCATGCGAGCATCAACGATTTCCACGCAATTTTTCCGAATAATTGTCTTGCGTATGGAAGCCTCAAGCCTGTAAACTTTTAACTTCTCGTTCTCACTTAAGAGATTCCTGCTGCAAGCTCGCAAATACGTGATATCGCGTGAAAGTAAACATTTGTCCATTTATTTTGCTGAATTTTAATATACTGTATAGACATCAGAAATCAGGCAGTACTTTTATTGGCATGTTAAAAAGAATCTAAACATTTACAAAGCAGGTAACATTAAACCTACATAGCTACTGATTTTCACAAACACATGCAGGAAAATAAAATGATTTAATATAATATGAAAATAATGTCAATAATATGAAATAAATATTTTATTAGGTTATGACACTTGTTTGTGATGTTATGTTGTTTTGAAACTTTCCGCGCGGCTCCGCTTCCTGCAACAGCTGTTTTTTTTTTTCTTCTGCTGATCTCCTGGCTGTATCGACATTCACTATTGATGTGTCGTTACAGATACACTGCTCATTGGAACATTGGCTGTGTAAAGGAGGGTAGGCGTAAGGAGGAATTGTCTGGCTTAATTCCAGCAGGTGTGTCTGTCAGAACACAGAGTCCAGTAGTACAATTCCATCTGATTTAACTTTATTAATCCATTGAATCAGGTAGAACAAGCAGATGAGCAGGAAGTACATAATGTGTGGTTTCTAGACAAGAACAGAAATACAAACACTTCAATAAAGATAAATCTTATTCAAATTACACAATCAAAAGATACACAATATACACAAAGAACTAAAGGAAAATAAATATATATTTCTCATGAACATACACATTACAAACATCCGACAGCTCCAGAGTCTCTCAGTCTATTTTGTGTCAATGAGGGCATTTACAAATGTGATCTCATGAGAATACGTGTGTAGTTCCCTTTCGAAAGGGAACTCGCACTGCGTCGAATACTGCTAGGGGAACGCCTCAGGCGTGACAGGTATCACTATCAAATCACGGCAATCACATTGACCGGTGACAGCCCGTGAATCATTAACCTGAATGATTAACGTGCGACCTGCAAGTATTTAAGGGTGCCTTGCAAACATGACAAATCATCTTATCGTCTTCAGGGACTGTCCGTTTGAATGCTACTTCAAAGAAATTACGATGAAAATGAAAGTGAGAAAATACGGTGAGAAAGAAAATGAAACGTGCAGCGAAGGCCGATTGCTTTCAAAAGTGTGCCGACCCGTGCCCAAACGCTGGGTGACACACGAACTGTGCGTTTTCTGCCTGGGAGAATATGGAGCTAGAATTGTGTCTTTATTACATGCGACAAAATAAATGATCTGAGAGGGAAAAAAAAAGTGTGAGAGAAAAAGTTATCACACTGATAGCAAAAAACTATTTCATGAGAAAAAAAAAGAATATTTGAGAGAAAAAGTTCATCCAATAGCAAACAAATAAAAAATATTTGAGACTAAAAAAAGTTTTGAGAGAAAGTATTTTCTCATAGAACATAAAAATATAAATGTGACATTTTTACAATTATTTCTGAGAAAAAAAATCTCTCTCAAAAAACTCTCAAATATATATATTTTTGCTATCAGTGTGAGGCCTGAGTGAGGCCTACTACCTGAGAGTCACAGCATGTGCAAGGTGAGTGCTCATGTGTGTGTCTTGGGCCCAGATTACATGAAGGGAAGACGCAGATATTTCCCTGCGGTTTGGTCTCTCATTTACACGAAAACCCTGTTTTTTATCACAGAAACGATTATTTCTAAAAACTCTGCCAAAGTGGAGATTTCTGAAAACGCCGGTTATGTGTTGCCATGTCAACTGGGAGAAACAGGGTTTTAGGTTTTCAAATGTCACATTATGTGCCACAAAATGCTTAACGTCATGTGAACGCCGGTGAACAGGAAGTTCTCTCCCGTTTCTCGCTTTATTCGTTGTTTATTCGTTGTTTATTCGTTGTTGTCGATTCTGAGGATTCTGATTGGGGATTGGGGATGGGGGGGGGGGGGGGGGGTGGACACAGTGAGTGCTTTTAGAGCTCTGCAGCTTAATTTGTATTGCTTTTGTTATTCATTTAATAACATTGATCAAAAACATGTGTATATAGGCTATATACTTTTGTGTGTATATGCACAACTGCACCAAATACTACTATTGAAGAGTTCTCACTGACCAAAGTTGAAATGGAGAGAAATGGCTTTCTTCAGAGTGTTTTTGAGTTTTGTTCCAAAACCAATTTTCAGGAAAGCGTATACCATTATGACGATAATACAATTAATAGAAAATAGGAGAAAATATATAAACTATAGATGTGGATTTTTTTTATATAATTAAAGGAAGCAGTGCTGTTTCTTCTCTGTCAGACGGCAATAAGATATCAGCGTCTTTCCTAATAATCCTTTCCTGGACTGCTGGAGTCATGTAAATGAGAATGAAAAGGGGTATAAACAGCCAAATGATCTCGCATGAGGATGGGTGATCTACTATGCCCAATGTGTCAACCTGCCATCTGGCCTTGATCACAGCAACCTCACTCAGTAAGATTTAACAGTTGCTTCTTTGAAGCTGCTGTTATGACAAATATAATCTCATGCTCTGTACAGATACAGGACGAGTAAAAAAAATGTCTGGGGCACATTCTAATAATTTGTTATTTCCTTTAAATGTTTACTAGTCCCATTTGCATTGCCCCTTTGCAAAGATCAGCACTGCATCACATCTAAATGGTTTAGCTTATACAAGGATCATGTCTTGCCAAAACATTACGCTCTACTTCACGCAGAATACTCGTGAAGAAAGACACATTGTTCAACCCATCAGGCCCTCAGTGACAGTCAAAGGCATCTTTTGTCAAAGGGACAATCCAAAGATGAAAGAAAGCTTAAAAAAAAGAAGCTTTAATTATGACTTAAAATGGGAGCATGATTTTCATAGAGTTCATGTCACTTAGGTCCCATTTACACTGCATGGTTCAAGTGAGCCAATTCCGATTTTTTCCCTCTCATGTGGCACAGATCGGATATGACAGGAGAACGTGTAAGCAGGAAAAAAGTACATGGATTCCGATATTCTCAGATAGGTTTCAGGCCTCACGTGCATTTGCGTCTGCTATGTAAGCAGACAAATCGGATATTCCCCAGTAAATGCGAGTCGTACGTCATTTCAGATTTCAGGAGAGATAGGGAGGCACGGTTTTAAGCAGTGCCAACGTAAGCTAAAAAGTTTAAAATGCAAATGCAAAGTGATCAAAACACTGGATAATAATTTTGTCTGCATCTGCATCCATTACATTTCACGCTGTTTTACTTCCTTTTCCGGGTCAGAACGTCTACATTGGGTTGATTCGGCAGTGTATAGTGTAAATGCAAATATCGGATACGGGTCACTTGATGTAAGCAGGTCTTCAAAAAAATCGGATATAGTCAGCAAATTGGAATTGGGCATCAAGACCTGTTGTGTAAATGCAGCCTTAGAGTGTCCCCTGGGCAGGTCTCACTGGAACCTTTCTGAATTGACAATGTTTTTTATATATTCAGTACTTATTATGTAATAATGTAGTCAACATTTGTGGATCAACAAGTGGATCAAAACCTTTCATTAAATTTATACATGAATTTTGACCAATACCCGTTCCCTTTCGAGGGAACTCGCGATGCGTCGATAACACTATGGGAATGCCCCCGGCGTGAATGCGTCTGAAGCATCTATGTCAACTTAGTCCAATGGAAAGAATGAGCATCACGGGCGGGTGACGTCATGACCAGGAAGATAAAAGCGCATCCGGTAAAACCGGCACTTCAGCTTTTTTGCCTCAGCAAACAATCTGTGTCTGACTGTCTGTCCTATTTACTGTTGTCTGTTATATATATATATATATATATATATATATATATATATATATATATATATATATATATTTCTGATATGGCGAACAATTATACAGGCTGTGTGCTTCTCCCTGCCCGCGTTATTTAACGGGTGGGGACACACACGAGCTGTGTGTAATGTGTTTGGGAGTGGAGCATGCGGTGTCAGCCTTCGAGGGGGCTGACTGCCAGCATTGTGAGAAGCTTTCGCTTCGCATGCCTCCGCTCCCGTCTGTCACTTTTTTGAGGAAAGTGGTCAGGCTCGCGATACTCAGGGTGCAGGACCCGCTGTTGCCGAGGCAGCACGGAGAATGCATTCCTGGGGATCGCAAAAGGATCTCTCAGAAGGGTTGGAGACGGGTCCGAGGACCTTATCTCCTGCCTGGTCCTGGGGGATCCAGCGCTCTCTCTCGCGTGTTGGAAGCCCGCACTGCGGCTTCTTCCGCCCGGGTAGAGAGTCCAATGCTTCAGTGCTCTAGCTCCGAGGAGGTAGATGTACTGAGCATTGGCAGTGACACAATCACTGGAGAAGGGGGACTCGCCATCCTCTTCCCCAGCATATGAGGAGCTGGTGGAAGTGATAACTCTGCTGTGGATAAATTACATATTGAATGGCCAGCCGAGAAAAGGGGCGCTCGTCAGAAAAGTAAATTAGACGAGCGTTTCTTAACATCCAGTATTTCACTTCCACCACGAGGTCTTCCATTTTTTTCCTGATCTGCACAGTGAGCTGTCTAGATCATGGGATAAGCCTTATTCTTCTCGGCTTTTTAGTCCTCAAGTGCATATTTATTCGGGGATTAGAGGGCTGAGAGAGTATGGTTATGAGTCGATGCCCCGGGCTGAACAGACGCTCGCGAGCTATCTTGATTACTGTAATTCTCTCCTCTTTGGTCTTCCTCGAAAAAAACCCTCCATAAACTCCAACTTGTTCAGAACTCTGCCGCACGCATCATCACTCACACACCCTCCATAAAGCACATCACCCCAGTCCTTCAACAGCTTCACTGGCTCCCCATCTCACACCGTATCCACTACAAAATCCTGCTCCTCACTTTCAAAAACATCCATAACCTTGCCCCTTCATACCTGACTGACCTAGTTCATATTGCCACACCAGTCCGCTCTCTCCGCTCCTCCTCCTCTCTCTCCATCTCATTGTCCCTCCCGCCCGCCTCATCACTATGGGGGAGTAGGGCCTTCAGTCGCTGTGCTCCCCAGCTTTGGAACACTCTCCCCTCTGACCTCCGCAACTTCGATTCTCTCACACACTTCCAATCTTTACTAAAAACTCATCTGTTTAGACAAGCCTACTCACTGTGTGTGTGTGAGCCTACTGCATTATCCTCCTATATTCCTTTTAACCAATGTATGCATGTATTTAACTGATGTATGATGTATACATGTTTTATCGTAGTTTTAACATAGTTAGCTTTTCATTTGTTTTAATGTACCTTCTTGTAAGGCGACCTTGAGTGCCCAGAAAGGCGCCAACTAAATAAAATGTATTATTATTATTATTAATTATTATTCAGTCACCTGGTTCAGCATCGTCTCTGAAGACCTCAGCTTTGCCCACTAAGCCATTAAAAACAACTTCAACACTAGTGGGCAAAGCATATACAGCAGCAGGTCAGGCTGGAGCATGTCTGCACACTATGGCACTGCTCCAGGCATATCAGGCTGATCTGCTGGGGGATTTGGATAAAAGTGAGGGAGTCGGTCCCGATGAGGTTCGAGAACTTTGTCGGGCCACAGATTTATCTCTCAGGGCAACTAAGGAGACCGCCAGAGCAATTCTGGTCTCTTCGGCGACGCCGTCAATTCGGTCAAATCGAGAGATTCCAGGAGGCTAAGAAACAGTCAGAGGCGTTCAAAAAATGTCTCCCTCGCCGAGTCCAATCCCCTGGGGCTGCTGGGCGTGAGCAGCCCGAGCTGTCAGGCTCCTCATATAAAGCACAGCAAAAGGAGAGTGTTGCGTCTCGTGCACCTCCGCAAACATACTGGAAGCAGACGCAACACTCTCAGTCAAAGTCCTCTAAGCAGAAGCCGAATCTGATGACCATTCTTCAGGCTAAGAAGACTTCGGCTCAAAAGAAAAGGTCCTGACGCCAATGGCGTCAGACCAGTGAGGGCAGCCCCACCCGGGGTGCAGCGGGTCACACCTCAGTATACAGTGTCCGTTCCACCTCAGTGTCCTCAGGGGACCATTCTGCCAACCCCGCCACCCTTGGTTCTTGGTTCACCCCTTGGACTGGCTGATTCTAGCGTAATCAGAGCAGTTAGCGGTTCGCACAGAGGTGTCGTTCTCGCTCATATGCAGAAATTGGGGTTGAGGCTCAACGCCAAGAAGAGTGTGCTTTCTCCATTACATAGGACAACTTTTCCTGGTGTGGTATGGGATTCAGTCACGATGCGGGCCGTTCTATCGCCCGCTCGTGTAGCTGCTATCCTGACAGTCACGAAAGAGCTAAAGCTAGGCCAATCACGCACTGTAAAACAGTTCGAGAGACTGTTAGGCCTCATGGCAGCGGCGTCCAATGTGATACCCTTTGGCCTGCTGTACATGAGACCTTTGCAGTGGTGGCTCAGGACCAGAGGGTCTCCCCGATGGGAAACCCACTTCGGGTAATCAAGATCACGCGGTGGTGTCTCCGCGCCTTGGTTATGTGGAGGAAACATTGGTTCCTGTCCCAGGGTTCCGGTGTTGGGAGCTCTTTGTCATTGAGTTGCTTTCTCGACAGATGCTTCCCTCACCGGCTGGGGAGCGGTAATGGAAGGCCGCTCAGCTCAGGGTCTGTGGAGGAGTCATCATCTCTCTTGGCACATAAATTGCCTGGAGATGATGGCCGTTTTCAATGCGTTGAGGCACTTCCTCCCAGACCTGAGGGGCCACCATGTGCTTGTCCAGACAGACAACACATCGGTGGTCTCTTATCTGAATCGTCAGGGGGTTCTGCGTTCGCGTCCACTATGCAAGTTGGGGTACCAGATCCTCCTATGGTCCCTAGGGAAAATACGCTCTCTGAGGGCAGTGTATATTCCGGTGGTCCAGAATATTGGAGCAGATGTCCTGTCGAGGCAGGAGCTGAGGCCAGGGGATTGGAGACTCCACCCCGAGGTGGTGGAGAAGATATGGTAAGGCAAGGCAAGGCAAGGCAAGGCAAGGCAAGGCAAGTTTATTTATATAGCACATTTCATACACAATGGTAATTCAAAGTGCTTTACATAGAAGAAATTAAAATAATCAAAAGAAATAAGAATAATTAAAACAGTTTAAAAATAAAAAAATTAAATAAAATACAGTGCAAACAGTCGGACGCACAGTGGCACAGTGCTCATTCAGTAAATGCAAAGCTAAACAGATGTGTTTTGAGTCTGGATTTGAATGTGGCTACTGTAGGAGCACACCAGGGGCCTCATGTATCAACACAGCGTACGCACAAAAACGTTGCGTACGCCAGCTTTCACTCTCACGGTCGGATGTACTAACAGTGAAATTAACGCGAGAATGTGCGTTCCTCCACGCCAATTTCATGTCTGGCGTACGTACATTTCTCATTGTTTTTGTCCGTTGGCGACTCTTACAGGCAATGAAGTGAAGTTGCAAACATTACACAATGAATTGTTCTACAAGTCAGTGATGCGCGGGTTGATCCAAAATGAGCGGGTGCCTGCGGTCACCCGCGGTTACGAGTCATCCAAAAATATTTTTAATGATATTCGGGTCGCGGTCGGTCGGGTCGTTTGAAATAAAGATGCCAATTAAACCTTTGTAATTTATATAGAAGGGCCTACTAGACACGGTTGTCTATGAAATACATAGGCCTAGACTTTATTGTCTGAATAACTGGTGCGAAGATGACGCACAAGCTCAGTCTGCAGGCAGAGATGAAAGTGGGAAATCCTTATTTACCTTTTGAATGTTGAGCGCGTTATTAACTTTTGAATAAAAGCTGACACGGGACAAAATGCCCGATTTCCCAACACGTTGAACTGAGCAATGCCATTGTGCCATTTTAATAGGCTATTTTAAAACGCTCAGTAATGTCAGTTTTATGTATTTTCTGAGGGGGCGGGATTTTTGTTGGGAAAGTCGGGGGAGAGACGCACACTTCGGTTAGACTGCACTGGATAAACACATGCAGCATCTTAATTGTTAAGAAAATTAAACAAAATAAATGAATAAATCAAGCCTTCATTACATAACACTAGGCTATATCATACATGCATTCAGAAAAATGTGCACCCCTAGTTCCTCGTCTATGGCCCAATGACGCTACGGTGAGCATTTACTTGCTAGGCCTACTTTAAAAAAGGGAGCGGGTCGGGTACAATATTTTCTTTCTTTTTTTTTGCGGTCCGAGTTGCGGGCGGGTTAGTTGAAAACGTCGGTTTATACATTGACCCGCGCATCACTGCTACATATCGCTCCACCACCTGTGGGAAGCATTGCTATTAATTTGCAATTTATAAAACAATTGTCATATATTGTCACACGAGCCTTATGGGAATATTCTATCAATTATGCAATTAAGTAGCCTAAGAACATATAAAAGCATGCAAATAGATACAACCCTTAATCTATGGCAATGGAAGCTTTGGCCTTATTAGAGGACATTGCTAATGGCAGAATCCGAAGAGAACAAGTTTTTAGGGACCACAATGATTTTCTGGCCATTTACAGTGCGACTTTCAGATCCCACCGCATTGACGGCATCAGCCAAACTCTCCCACTCATATTTTTTCCTTTTGTTATTAATTCCGGAGGACGAAGTTCCAAATAAAATATTTTTCTCGTTTCTACCCTCCGATAGTAGCACCTCCAATTCACTTTCTGTAAAGTTTCGTTTCTTGCCGTTTGCTTTAGCCATTTTCTTACTGCTTTCTTTTGCCAAAGTGGACTCATTACCATATTTAAATTTATTTAATTAAGGGAGGAGACTGGGTGGGGCGTTTGTGCTCGTGCATGTGCACTCAATTTTACGTTAATTGGGATGTACAAAGAGAATATGCGTGGGATCCTTCGTACGCAGAGATTCATACATCTGGGTTTTTTTGTGCGTACGCAGATTTACAGCTTTGTCCGTACGAAATGTTTTAGTATGAATTCAACGCAAGTCTTTGTACATGAGGCCCCTGATCTCTTCTGGAAGCTGGTTCCAGCTGCGGCTAGCATAATAGCTAAAAGCAGACTCTCCTTGCTTTGAGTGAACCCTTGGTATTTCTAGTTGATGTGATCCTAATGATCTGAGTGATCTGTTGGGTTTATATTCAGTGAGCATATCTGCAATGTATTGAGGTCCTAGGCCATTAAATGATTTATATACCAGTAATAATACTTTAAAATCAATCCTAAATGTGACTGGGAGCCAGTGTAAAGACCTGAGGACTGGTGTGATATGTT
This sequence comes from Phoxinus dragarum, assembly GCA_033366665.1. Lineage (NCBI taxonomy): Eukaryota > Metazoa > Chordata > Actinopteri > Cypriniformes > Leuciscidae > Phoxinus > Phoxinus dragarum. Next base: position 29,415 of record JARPMJ010002946.1, read on the forward strand.
CATATTTTCTGGTTCTGCTCAGGATCCTGGCGGCAGCGTTCTGTACGAGCTGCAACTGTCTTATGGTCTTTTTGGGAAGGCCAGTGAGGAGTCCATTACAATAATCCACCCTGCTGGTGATGAAAGCATGCACAAGTTTTTCTAAGTCCTGACTGGAAACAAAGCCTCTAATTCTTGCAATATTTTTCAGATGATAGTATGCCGATTTAGTTATTGATTTGACATGACTACTGAAGCTAAGGTCTGACTCTAGAGACACACCAAGATTCCTGTCTTGATGTTTAGTTGTTTGACCTCTAGAGTGAAGGTATGCGTTCACCTTGAGAACTTCATCTTTGTTTCCAAACGCAATGACTTCAGTTTTGTCTTTGTTTAACTGAAGAAAGTTTTGGCACATCCAGCTGTTTACTTCATCAATGCATTGAACAGGGAGTCAATGGGGCTGTAATCGTAGGCGATAGGGCTAAGTAGATCTGTGTGTCGTCTGCATAGCTGTGGTAAGAGATTGGTTCTTTCTCATTATTTGGCTCATTGGAAGCATGTACAGGTTGAATAGGAGTGGCGCAAGAATTGAGCCTTGAGGGACTCCGCATGTCATGGATGTCCACTCAGACTTATGGTCTCCTATACTCACATAATAACCTCTCGCTTCTAAGTATGACCTGAACCATTTTAGGACTATCCCAGAAAGCCCCACCCAGTTTTCCAGCCTGTCAAGAAGTATGTTGTGATCGACAGTGTCAAAAGCAGCACTGAGGTCGAGTAGCACCAGCACTGATATTTTGCCTGTATCAGTGTTTAAGCGAATATCGTTAATTATCTTTATGAGCGCTGTCTCTGTGCTGTGATGCGATCGGAAACCAGATTGAAAATTGTCAAAGTATCTGTTTGAGCTTAAGAATTTGTTCAGCTGATTGAAAACAACTTTTTCAATGATCTTGCCAATGAAAGGAAGATTTGAGATCGGTCTATAATTGCTTAATATAGTCTTATCCAGATTGCTCTTTTTCAGGAGGGGTTTGACAACTGCAGTTTTCAGGGAGTTTGGAAAACTCCCAGAGAGAAGTGAGGCATTTACCACTTCTAGGAGATCTGCTTCTAAGCTGTTTACACACTTTTGAAGAAAGATGTGGGAAGAGCGTCAAGGGCGCAGGTCGATGTTTTAAGGTGCTGTACGGTTTCTTCCAAAATTTTGCCATCATTTTTTTTTGAAATCAGACATAGTAACTACTTTCTCAGGTTGTGGTCTGATCTGTCTGACCCCAGTGCAACTCAAGGATGTGCTGATCACCTTTCTGATATTATTGATTTCTCAGAGAAGAAAGAAGCAATTTTATGGCCAGGAGCAAGTGGACCTGTTTGCGTCTCAGCACACGACGCACTGTCCACTTTGGTTCTCCCTTACTCACCCAGCCCCCTGGGGCTGGATGCTATGGGACAGACGTGGCCGAGGCTACGTATATGTACGCCTTTCCCCCTGTTGCTCTGCTCCCAGGAGTTCTGGAGCGAGTCCGCCAGTACGAATAAGCCTATTGCTAGTAGCACCATGCTGTCCGAGACTAATCTGGTTTGCGGACCTGATTCATCTCCTAGACCTAGACGGTCCTCCCTTGGAGATCCCGATCAGGAGAGACCTTCTGTCTCAGGCCGGGGGCACAATATTTCACCCCCGACCAGAGATTTGGAATCTATGGGTTTGGCCTATGAGGGGGCCCAATTCATAGAGAGTGCTATCTCAGCCGAGGTTGTTGAGACCATTCTAAGCTCCAGAGCTCCCGCTACAAAGCTTTACACTTTAAAATGGAGAGTTTTCACTTCTTGGTGTCACCAGCGTCAGTGGGATCCGGTTATCTGTTCAGTAAACACAGTACTGAGTTCCTGCAGGATCGCTTTGCGTCAGGTTTATGTCCGTCCACCTTGAAGGTTTATTTGGCGGCCATTGCGGCTTTCCACACCCTGGTGGGTGGTACATCTTTGGGTCGAGACCCCCTGATTACTCGTTTCCTTCGTGGCACCCTGGCTAAGGCCTGCAACTCGCACTAGGATGCTGGCTTGGGACCTGGCATTGGTTCTAGAAGGCATATCTGGGGCTCCGTTTGAGGCCTTATAATCGGTCTTAGAAAAATGTATTACTTTTAAGTAGGGATGCATCGATCCGATATTCAGTATCGGGATCGGCTCCGATACTGCCATTTTTGCTGGATCGGGTATCGGTCAGACGAGGCCGATCCAAATCCGATATTGTGCGTTAGTGCATACTATTCTGTGCTATTGTTAAGCCCCACAAAAGGGACAAACGCATTATAAAGCATCATAAAGTTGTCGTGCACTATATTATAAGTGTTCTGAAGCCATTATATAGTATAATGTGAGATAGAAATGAATATTTAAGTCATTAAATTCAAGATCACGTAGTTACACTTTTCCCTCCGCTGCGGCTGTCAGTCATTCTCCATCCAGCATCAAACAGCGCGTCGTGTTCGGTACGACAGTCAACACGATGAAAAAACTCTCTCCAAGATGATTCAAAGTTACTATAATTATACTTGATCTGTAGATAAAGGTCTTTGATTAAACAACTTTATCTTGCTGGACTTTATTGCTGTACCTTAATCATGTTACTTTCTACCGGGTGTCTCTCACAACACTGGAGTCAGAGCACTAACTGTTCTTCACACGCACAGTAACTGACATTTAAAACGTTTAAAGCGCATCATTCTGCGCTCGCGATGCGCATAAGCGCTGTGTGCCGCACTGTATTGGGGCCTTTCATAATACAGTGAACGATTAATAGCCTTTCTAGTTCTGTCCTATCTATCATATGTTGCTGCCTCATTAAACCGCTGTGCTATACATTTAAAACATGTCTCAATTTTATAGTAGGCCTAGGCTATATAAAATAATTTATCTTTTTGATTTTTGTTATCTTGTTTTTCATTATTGTATTGTACAACAATACATAGAGCAATGTGTAATGTTTTACCAAATTTAGTGTTACACTTATTGTCTCATATTTGTTCCCCCACTAAATGTTTTTTCATGTTCAGATTTAATACAATTATTGTGCACTTGTGATTTTTTCTAGACTAAATTTTACTGCTAAATTAACCACTAATCTAGTTTATAATAGCATTTTTGTCACAAATTATGATCATATTTTTCTTTATAATGAAGTTGTCTGTATTAAGTAGATGTGCTTAACACACAAAACTGTGATTATCAGTTCATAGAGTTATAGAAATTCTACTTGATTAAAAAGAAAAAACTGTGCTGGTATCGGATTGGTATCGGTATCGGTCGATACTCAGAATGTCTGGTATCGGATCGGATCGATTCTGAAAAAATGGTATCGTTGCATCCCTACTTTTAAGACTATTTTCCAACTAGTCATTTTGTCCCTTAAGAGAGTCGGAGATCTTCAGGCCCTTTCGGTATCTCCTACCTGCCTGGAGTTTGCTCCAGGTATGGTTAAGGCTTTTTATACCCTAAGCAAGGTTATGTCCCTAAGGTACCAACCATCACTCCAAGGTCTATTTTGCTGCAGGCTTTATGTCCTCCTCCGTTCACTTCATCGGACCAGGAAAGGTTGAACCTCTTGTGTCCAGTGCAAGCACTGGACACTTATGTTCATCGGTCTTCTTCATGGAGGAAGGCCGACCAGCCGTTTGTTTGTTTTGGATCACCCAAGAAAGGTCTTCCTGCCTCTAAGCAGACAGTTAGTAAGTGGATAGTCGAGGCTATTTCTCTTGCTTATGAGTCCTCTGGCCAGCCTTGCCCTTTGGTGGTCAGGGCTCATTCTACTAGAAGTATGGCGCCTCTAAAGCCTTAATATTTGGAGTTTCACTCCAAGACGTTTGTGATGCGGCGGGCTGGTCCTCTCCGCTAACATTCGTCAGGTTTTATAGCCTGGACCTGGATGCTGCCCCCAGGGTCTCATGTTCTCAGTGCTTAGTGTTTTCTAGACGACAGTATTGCACTCAGGCATTTGAAATTATGGCGGTTTGGGTATTCTCGTTCCCAAAGCGTTATCGACGCATCGCGAGTTCCCTCGAAAGGGAACGTCTCAGGTTACGTATGTAACCATAGTTCCCTGAGAAAGGGAACGATACGATGCGTCGCCCTGCCATACTTCCTGCATCCCTGTGATTGTCTTGCTTCGGCAAATTTATGCTGACGTGCCGGTTTCACCGGATGCGCTTTTATATCTTCCTGGTCATGTCGTCACCCGCCAGTGATGCTCATTCTTTCCATTGTACTTAGTTGACATAGGTGCTTCAGACGCATTCACGCCGGGGGCATTCCCAAAGCGTTATCGACGCATCGTCTCATTCCCTTTCTCAGGGAACTATGGTAACATATACCAGTGATGCGCGGGTCGATGTATAAACAACCCGCACCCGACCAACGTTTTCAACTAACCCGCCCGCAGCTCGGGCCGCAAAAAAAGGAAAGAAAATATTGTAACCGACCCGCTTCCTGACCCGCATTTTTTTTTTTTAAGTAGCTAGTAAATGCTCATCGTAGCGTCATTGGGCCATAGACATAGGAACTAGGGGTGGGCATTTTTCTGAATGCTGTATGATATAGCCTAGTGTTATGTAATAAAGGCTTGATTTATTCATTTATTTCGTTTAATTTTCTTAACAATTAAGATGCTGCATGTGTTTATCCAGTCTAATCGAAGTGTGCGTCTCTCCCCCGACTTTCCCAAACAAAAATTCTGCCCCCTCTCAGCAAATACATAAAACTGACATTACTGAGCTATATGCGTTTAAAAGTAGCCTATTAAAATGGCACAATGGCATTGCTCAATTCAACGTGTTGGGAAATCGGGCATTTTGTCCTGCGTCAGCTTTTATTCAAAAGTTAATAACGCGCTCAACATTCAAAATGTAAATAAGGATTTCCCACTTTCATCTCTGCCTGCAGACTAAGCTTGTGCGTCATCCTCGCGCCAGTTATTCAGCCAATAAAGTGTAGACCTATGTATTTCATAGAAAATTGTGTCTAGTAGGCTACTATATAAATTACAAAGGTTTAATTGGCACCTTTATTTCAAACGACTGACCGCGACCCGAATATCATTAAAAATATTTTTGGATGACTCGTAACCGCGGGTGACCGCAGGCACCCGCTCATTTTGGATCAACCCGCGCATCACTGTTACATACGTAACCTGAGACGTTCTTGTCTTAGGACAACTTTGATTAACTTTTTTGATCCACTTCAAATGTTGACTACTGTATTTCTCCCCATTACACATGAGCAGTGATAGGTATGCAGACAGGACACACAAGGTTGGCTGAATATCTGATAATATCTGATTCTGACACTGCGTGTGTTTTTGCATGGACACACACACACACACACACACACACACACACACACTGACACACACACACACACACACCAGTCAGTCATTATTCTGAAATAAACCTGACAGTGTGATCAGTCTTGTATAATGCTGAAAGCTCAGGGGTTTGCAGTTATGCCCAGCTGACTGTACATTATTCTGCTCATTACATGACATGCTTACCAAATAAGTAAATTAATGGAAATTAAATATTGATTTGGTATAAAATGATTTATATGAAAAGTGCGCTACGAGCAACATGAAACTTGCACAACATGAAGGATTGGTTGCCATTGTTGTTTACAATGTTTAATATAGCAGTCTTTATACAAAAAAAATTGTCTGTAGAATGCAGAGACTATAACCAATTAGAATTGTGTATTCCAGACAGTTATAATAACCCTGTATTAAATATTATTATTTATTTTATTGTCATTGTTTACAATCCCTTTCCTTGTTCGCTTTATTAAGATGCCCCAATTGCATTTGCTCAGTCCTAGTTTCTCTTCAATTAGCCGTTTAATGACTTGTACACGCCCTCTGTTAATTAACCAATCACTGCAGCTGTGTGCTAATGGGTCCTGTTTTATCAGCCTGTTCTCATTGTTAATACATAGGTATTAAAGGGATAGTTCACTTTAAAGGTAGCTTTCCTGCTCGCTATTACTTCCCTGAAAGGTATGTAAAAAATTGGAGTTAGATAACTTAAAGGAAGTGCATGATCAAGATAGCCGGAGAGTATGGTGTGGGGACTTAAATGCACATAATACTCTACGGGGAGGAGATTCATAAATGTTAATGGACAAGTAGTAGAGGATTTAATAAAGGAAAGGGAGCTGGTCTGTTTAAATGATGGGAGGGGAACAAGGATAGATGTTCATACGGGAATAGAGTCTGTGTTGGATTTGACCAAGCGGCAACCTCCCGTCTCTCTCTTGAAACCAACACGGAAGTGAATTAAACGGCAATTCATCGACTGGCCGCTTGAGGCTGGCTGCAGAAGTGAGTCAAATCTGTATCTCTCCCATGTTAAAATGCCCAACTTTACAGCAAATAAAAACATGTTTACAGCCTGGTTCTCTATGTGGCTTTGGTCTATACAGCTAATTTTGCCCTTCATAACAACTGTGAGGGGGGTGAATTTTTTTATAACTCACCCGTTTAGTTGATTAATATTTAAAGTTCTGCACAATTAAGGGTGTGTCCACTTTTGAGTGGATGATGTCAATGCTAGCCGGTTAGCCGTCACTTCACCTCAGCAAATTCCAGCTGCTGAACTTGCCATCTCTGCCGTGTTTGTGCTTTTTTTCGGAATTATTTCATATAATTTAATACACCCATAGCCTGCCTCGCCCCACGCCTTTGGGTTCCGCCGTTGTCGTCGAGTATCGTTCGAGAGAACCAGCACTGTATTCCAGTTGTTTTCCTCTGTAAACATGTACTATGGATGTCTGACAATTTCGTTGCTTTTTGGAGTTTTTAGATTTAAAAACGTCTATAGATATAAAGGCTACACTCTTTCTGCAGTACCGTTGCTCTGGAACAGATTATAACATGCTTACGTTATGTAACGTCAGATGAAATCCTGCAGGTGTCGTGCTTTCTCCGCCCATGCAATAAATGCACATCCTTGAATGAGCGTGGATTTCTAGCGCATTTACTTGAACTTCATTGGTAATATATGTTTTGACCCATTTGAGAATTGAGATGCGGCCAAAATCAGAATTTAAAATGGACTGAATAATAAAGCTCTCTACGAACTTGACGAGCGATGCCGCGCTGATGGAAAAAACAGTGACTGACATGTATGCACATAATCACGGTCACAGAGTAATATTGTAAAGTTACTGCATAATAAATTTTCAACTAGCAGAATAACTTTAATAACTTAATAAGCTGTACAGAATCACGACACTTGTAGCTATGTCTTTTAACTATTATAATATGTTGAAGGGCAAAAACAGGACCTTTTAATTGCCATTCTTATTTTAATCATCAACTGTCACTTTAGCGCGAGGCCCTGTGCAGTCGCAGAATTGGTACTGTGAGTAGCATATAGCATTAGCTCCCAAGCCTGCGCTAACTCCATAACGTCGCGCTAGGTGGGCGTGGTTTAAGATAGCCAGGCTCCTCAGCTCCGCCTCTTTGCTCATATTCTGTTATCCGGAGTGACGAGCGGTGACGCGAGGCCAAGATGGCGATGGCCGGCTCCGCCCACTTTAGGCTTCAAAAATGCTCTTCAGAAACCTACACTACTTTCTAACAATTTGGCAAGTAAGTGTAATTGGGAAGTATGGGATGAATCTAGCATTGGGAGTGATCACTACCCAATAGTTACAATGTTGGATATTGAGACAGATAGAACGTTAATACAAGGAAGAGGAAGATGGCTATTCGAAAAAGCAAACTGGGCTAAATTTGAGGAAAGATTGGTACAGACAAATGTAGTAAAGCTGTGAGAGATATAAATAAGGCTTTTAAACTTATTAAGAGAACACATAATTATACCCATCTAATATTATACAAGAAAGCTCAAGCAGTGGTGAGGAGAACTATAAGGCAGACTAAAAGAAAGAGCTGGCAAAGTTTTTGGAGTGAAATTGGAAGAACAACTCCAGAAGGTGATGGAGTAAGATAAAGAGAATCGAGGGCAATAAGGAAGAGTGGGAGTATCCAATATTAGAGTCAGAAGGAGATATGGCAGTAACGGATAAGGACAAAGCAGAAATGTTGGTAAAATCATTAGTTCAGATACATGGGTCAGGGAACTTAAGTGAGGAAGGAGGAGGAGAGAAATAACAAAGAGAGAAAATTTAGAAGAGTTGAAAAGGAGGGGGGAATGGAAGAATAGCCAATTAACTTCCCATTTACTCTAGATGAGCTTAAAAGAGCAATTTGTAATTCAAATAAAACACGTTCGTCTCCAGGGAAGGATCAGATTGGATATATAATGTTGAGAAATCTTAAGAATCGGAAGATACAGATTCTGTGGACAGGTGTCCACTGACATTAGGAGTACTTTCTTAAAGTGACATGACTAATCTGGGTTCCAAATGGGAACATAACCATTCTGTGGGAGGCAGAATTCTTGCTGGTTGGTAGGGGATCAAATACTTATCTCACTTGATCAAATGCTAATCAATGTTCAACCTTTTTATATAATGTGTTTTTCTGGATTTTTTTGGTTGATATTCTGTCTCTATTCGTTAAAATAATCCTACCATAAAAATTATAGACTCTTAATTTATTTTGTAAGTGGGCAAGCTTTATCAAATAATTATTTCCCCCACTGCATGTTAGAGCCCAATATCCTCAGCATATAGAAATATTTACAGACGGCTCAAAAGATCCAGAGCGTCAGACAACTGGGACTGCTTTTTTAATTCCAGATATTGGAAGTCACAGGATCAGTGGAATAAAGGTGACAAAGTGAAAGCGGAACTAAGTCCCCGTGGAATTTGTGTTCCTCCCGGGATGGTGTCACTGTAACACCGGCCCGGGTCTCGGTTGTGTATCTGTCACCATAACAATGCTAATGACAGATCAACATCAGGTGCGGGGGATTTACGCTGGGATCTGTGATAGGGCTGTGGAGGCAAACGGACCACATAAAAGGGAAGTGCAGAGGCAGTGAAGCGTTGTTCTTCCCAGGGTTGGGTCTTCCTGTGTTGTTCTTTCCTTTGGTGTGTTCCCCCGAGAGAAGTTGGTTTCTTTGGCGGTGTTGCTGATGTGTGGAGGTATCTGAAGAGTATTGCGGGGGCTCGGCTGTTCGGCTGTGTGACGGGTGCAACGGCGATCAAGTGAACACGAGTGAAGACGTCAAGGGATGGAAAGAGAGTGAGTTATGGGAATCGAGTGAATACTGGAGAACGCCATCATCATTGGAAGGGAGATAAGTAGTATGAGTTTGGATCTTATTGAATGTATGCACCTGCACCGAGACGGATGTAAAGTTGTGAAGTGTATTGATCACAAGTGTCGTGTCACTTGAGCGTGGGTGGATTGAGTGATCATTGAACTCCTGTTCTCTTCTTCCGAGTGTGGGCGAGAAACGCTCTGTCCCCCGTGCCAGTAAGAAGGCACCCAAATCTCCTCGCTATTGGATGAGACACGATTCAGCTTGACAGTGGAAGGAACGATCGTTGGGTGAGTGCTGGCCTTATTGCACTGAGAGAGAGAGAGTGGATATGCAGTGCCTGAATTGATGTGTTTGCACAGTATTGGCTTGAAGTGAGGTTGCAGTGTGTGGGGAATATATATATATATACTGACCGCCGTGTTACTCACCATTTCGAAATTTCATCGCTGTCACTGAAGAAGGACTCCAGGTGTCTAATGTGAAAATTATCCTTACATGTTGGAAGACTGCGTGTACTCGTATAACTTACTCTGTCTGTGCAAATAGAAGAATCCCTCCGACCAGGTTTCCTTTTATGTGATGTCTGTTGGAAGGAGAGACGGATATTAGAAGTGTCCTCTCGTCGGCTTGACCGAAGCACCCCACAGCCGTAAGCTCTCGTTACTTCATTGAAGAGAATATGCATGCAATTGAATTGTTCACTCCGTCTGTGTAGTAGGAGCCGTCCCCGCCGAGGTCCTATATGGGAGGTCTGCTTGAAGGAAGATCCTCCGCGCTTAAGTAAGGGCATGCGTGCTTGGATATTCAACTGTTGGGTAGAAGGTTCCTTTCTGGTCACCAGCTCCCGCACCGGCCACGTCCTGATCGTTCGACGGTCCAAGAAGGTTGGCTTACCTGGATACTTACCCGTCTGTCCAGCGCAAGATCCTCTGTGACCACGAGACCCTGTCCCGCTCTGCGCCCAACCAAAGGTATACATGCTTGGATACACACCTGTCTGGTAGAAGGTTCCTTTCTGGTCACCAGCTCCCGCACCGGCCACGTCCTGATCGTTCGACGGCCCAAGAAGGTTGGCTCACCTGGATACTTACCTGCCTGGTAGAAGGTTCCTTGCTGGTCACCAGCTCCCGCACCGGCCACGTCCTGATCGTTCGACGGCCCAAGAAGGTTGGCTCACCTGGATACTTACCTGCCTGGTAGAAGGTTCCTTGCTGGTCACCAGCTCCCGCACCGGCCACGTCCTGATCGTTCGACGGCCCAAGAAGGTTGGCTCACCTGGATACTTAACTGTTCGCGGACCGGTGGCCGACTTCCACCTCCCCTAGTTGTCACGTCCGGGCACGAGCTGCCGTGAAGAGAACTCCACGCCTTCCCGGGGGTCCGAGGTCTGGTCCCGCTCTGGTTGGGGGACACAGAAGCATAATCAAGACTTTTTAATTAATTTTATTCAATAAACCTTGTTAACTTTTACTTATTTGTCTGCTTGGTCTTTGGCACGCTCCTCGAGGTGGTCCTGGGTTTCAGGCTGGGTGCAGTCTGGCTTGACCCCCCCTGACCTGTGACATGAACTATAAATCATTTGGGACTATGATGGCAGTACTCTTGGCATTGCAGTGGGTAGAGGAACATAAACCTGGAAATGTTTTAATTTGTTCCGAATTTGTTTCAGTTTCAAAGAGCTTGAGATCTATTAAATATAGCCACCAATATATTCTGTTTAGTATATTACATATACATTGTTCACAGATTTTCTTGAACGCGTCCGTCTCTTCAGCATCGATTTCTACAGGTGTTTTATTTTCCATGGTTGTTTTGGACCTCCTAGCTCTGGTTGTTAACTGAGGAATTGGAAGCTTGTTAGTAGATTTTCTCTCAGCCATCACACTTCGTACAATCCAACACACCTGCAAACTTCAGGATTTGTACATGTGATATTGTAACGTGTGTATCTGTGGCGTGTGCACGAACTGTGATTGACAGGCGAGTGAATAAGTATGTCAGAATCCTTAGTATTCATAAAAGAGTAGGCGAGAATTGACCTGGGTGACATACTAATTCTCGCTAGATTCGCATGTGCGTATACTTATAGTGCGTTTGAAAATGCCTACTTACCTACTGTATAGTAGGAGAAAACTGTATGTGAAAGTAGTAGTATGTCACAAAAATATAAAGTAAAATAATTTTGTTACTTTTAATTCAGAAATGAAATGACATAGTGCTGTTAAAATGACTGCTTTTGTATTATGTTTGTGCATTTTTGTAGGATCTGAAATGTCTGCAGACTGGCGTGAGCACTGAAGATGGGGAGCCACAACAGCATCCTGGAAATTTTACAGTGTCATGGATGAGACCCTCTATCACTCCACCTGCCCTTATTGCCTCAGATTGTGAAGCACAGTGCAGCACGCAACAACCTCAGGCACAAAGACAAGGCTAACCTCTGGCCATGAAGAAAATCGAGCATCAGAGTGTGTTTTCAGCATGCCAAAGGCTCACAGGAGTGCTTGCTGTTGAGACGAGCCTCACAGGGTTCTGTACAGGCTCTCTTTATGAGGTGATGAGACCGATGGTGCACTCAGGCAAGGATAGTCACCATGTCTCTTTCCCATCCGTGATCAGATTCCAGTCTGACTGCAGCAATGAGGGACATTATGGACAACAAAGACAGGCGAAGGTGGTCAGCTGCTTCATCAGAATAAAGCCGCAGAAAATTGGATCAACTGTGTTTAGATGGCAGTAGGATGTGGGGTTCACCGCCTGTAAATATGTGATAAAACAATTAAGTTTGAATAAAGCTTTGTTTCATGAGTTGTTGACTTGTATAGGCCTATACATATTTTTGTGATGGTCACTTTTTTCCAATACTTTTACTCATTTATTCATCTTATTTGGGAATAAAGGACGACAGTGGCTCAGTGGTTCATGTATGTTGTCTACAAACCTGAAGGTTGGTGGTTCAATCCCCGGTTCCACCTGACCAAGTGTCGAGGTGTCCATGAGCAAGACACCTAACCCCAGCTGCTCCAACGAGCTGGATGGCGCCTTGCATGGCTGACACCGCCGTTGGTGTATGAATGGGTGAATGTGAGGCAACATGTAAAGCGCTTTGGTGGCCATGGGTCTGTGAAAGCGCTATATAAATGCAGTCCATTTACCATTTACCATTTTTTATTGAAATATATAAAATATAATTTCATTCATTCATTCATTCATTGCTTTACTGAAAATTGAGATGTATTCACCTTGGTTGGCTCTATTTATCTAGTGTGTATTCATACATATCTAAATCATATGATAAAAAACAAATTACATTTTGCTTGTTTTACTAAAATATATGATTTTCATAATTAAGTATTGGTCGCATTTATCAATATTGTTGTGTGCAAGTGTTGGGGTGGGCTAGCAATGCAATTCATTCTGAGGTAATCTTAATTTTTAAGGAGTGATGCTTGTATAACTATTGACCTTTAATATTCTCCTCAGCTGCAGGCTAAATTAAGTGTATCTTATCGTGCATGGGAATCTATTTAGTAATTTTCAGGTATCTAATCAAAAGACATGAATCAAGTCTGGACATACACAATATTTTCCTTTATACGCACCTGAAATTGACTTTCAAAAGGATGAGGATGAAGCTTATACAGGGTTAGCTGTGAAAATAACGAATAATGATCTTTGCCCTACCACGTATTGTCGAGGAAGAAGGAATATAAATTAACGGGTAACACTTCAAAATAGACTTTACTGGACAATCAAAACATTACATGAAACAATAACCGACAAAGGACTGAACAGAAACTAGGAGTACAAATACACATCAGGGTAGCTGTGAAAATGTTATTATGACAAACATGCAGAAATCCTAAGATAAGATGTACACTGAAAAGAACAAAGGGTTATGTTCCTCTTGTTAAGTATGGTTGCTGAACAGGAAAGTGAGAGATTTCAGGAAAAAGGAAACCAGTCTTTCTGTATGCTTGTGTGCAGAAATCCTCTCATTGAATAAACCATGATACATTTATGGTCCAATTTGTTCTCTTCCATTCTAATGACCTGGCCTTGAAATGCAGAAGACCTTAAAAGGTAAAACAAAAGAGAAATGTGAAACGAACTGCGAAGAATGTCTTAAGAACACAAATGACACAAACATTATGACCAAAAGGTTAAGATTTGCAATGCAGAGATATCCATTCAGGTAGAAAAATAACACATTTTAAAACACATTTGAAACAGAACTTTAGGCTGTTTCTTACATGGCAAACAAATAATAATCAAATGACAACTGTGCTTCACACTCATGTCTGTCAGGGTTAGGTTTGGTTTGTCTGTGTCTTTGTTCTCCTGTATGTATTTAGTCCTATCCTTAGTTGTCCGTTCTTGTGATTATATGGAGGTTGTTCTGTTAATTTTTAGTGTTTAAAGGTACATTTTGTAATCAAAGTGTTTAAAGTTACCTGATAAATTGTTATTTAAAAATTTTTTCATTAAACACTGCTGCAATTAGATCCTTTGTTTTTTATTCTCTGCGTCAACCTGCCTGATTACCAAGTTCGGATCATCCACCTCTCCCTCTCCTGCCCATACGCAGAGGTACATGTATTTTGATCTGGTCCCCTTCCTTAACAACGATGAAGATAGCCTCTGCGTATTTTTTTTGGAGACGGTCCTTGGGGGAACTTCCAGAAATACATTGACTGGAAATTATCCCTATCCAGCTGACATATCACCCTGTAGCCCAGGACCGGTTGCCAACTGAAGCTAAGCAGGGCTGAGCCTGGTTAGTACCTGTACTGGAGACTCCTGGGAAATCCAGGTTGCTGCTGGGTAGAGGTGTTAGTGAGGCCAGCAGGGGGCGCTCACCCTGTGGTCTGTGTGGGTCCAAACACCCCAGTATAGTGACGGGGACACTATACTGCCAAAGAGCGCCGTCCTTCGGATGAGACATTAAACCGAGGTCCTGACTCTGTGGTCATTAGAAATCCGTATGTCCTTCGAAAAAGGATAGGGGTGTAACCCCGGCATCCTGGCCAAAATATGCCCAGGGACCTCTGTCCATCATGGCCTCCTAATCATCCTCATATTGTTACGAACCCTTTTGTTACAAGTGGCTACGTAAGGGTTTCACAACATAAAGAAGGACACGTGAAACACGAGTACGCTGCTTTAACATTTATATACTCACAAAACACGTAAACTCACGAAACACGTATCACAGATAAAGACATACTAAACCTCAAAATAATATGAAGGTCACAGACATTAACAAAACGAACAGCAAAGTAATTCAACTAAATCAAAAGAAAACGAAAAGCTTGTTTGCTGGTTCTCCTCTCTCCTGCCATGCTCCGCTTCAGTGTCCTTTATAGTGGTGTCAGAAGCGACTCCAACAAGGCGCAGGTGTATAACGACACACAGGTGCAGACCTAATCAACTCAAGACACAAACAGAGAAACAGAGTCATGACGTCATCACAAGGAGAGAAAAACACAAGACACAAACCGTAACACTCCCCCACTTAAAGAAAGAACCAGTCTTTTTTTTTTTTTTAAGACAGGTTCTGGATGAAGCGAACAGTAAAAACAACCAAGAACATAGTTACAATAATACAAATCTACATTTATACATTTACCCAGCCCCGAGAAAGGGCATCTGCCACGATGTTGTCAGTTCCCTTCTTGTGGTGGATCTCCAGATTATAACATTGAGCCATTAGCGCCCAGCGCATCAAACGTTGGTTATGATTATACATTTTATTTTAAAAAAACAACGGATTATTGTCCGTGTAGACGATGACGGGAGTAGAGCTGTATCCAACGTACACATCGAAGTGCTGCAAAGCAAGCAACATAGCCAGAGTCTCTTTTTCGATAGTAGAATAATTTAACTGAGAACTGTTGAATTTAGCTGAGAAATAAGATACTGGATGGTAGATTCCATCAGCACCACTCTGAAGGAGGACGGCTCCAACTCCGGCCGCGCTGGCGTCTACCTCAAGCTTAAACGGACAAGCTAGGTCAGGAGCAGACAGCACCGGAGCACTGCAAAGGAGAGACTTCGCACACTCAAAAGCACTTTGACATTCATTGGTCCAATTAAAAACCATTTTTGTGCTACACATCTTCGTCAAGGGAGCGACTACATTTGAAAAGTTTTTACAAAAACACCGGTAATAGCCAGCCATGCCTAAAAATCGTCGCAACTCTCTCCTCGTAATGGGCACAGGGTATGCAAGAATAGCGGTCACTTTTGCGTCTACCGGACGAACTTGACCGTTTCCAACCTGTTTCCCCAAGTATGTAACAGAGGCTTTCGCAAAATCGCATTTGGTCAGATTTAAGGTTAAAGAGGCGGCTGTTAGTCGGTCAAAAACATTGTGCAAAGTAGAGATGTGACATGCGACACGCTCAAACCCTTCAACACACTTTGGAACATTTTTGACAAGAAATTAGTTCCTTGGTCGGTTTGAACAGTTCTCGGCAATCCGAATGTCGTGAAAATTTTTATTAGAGCCTTAGTGACGATTTTGGCAGTTATATTCTGTAAGGGAATTGCTTCTGGAAACCGTGTCTGTGACAGCGCACATAATTGTCAAAATGTACTGAGAACCGGATTTCCGGTAAAGAAACCGGTAAAGACGCGGATTTAGTTCGCGTCTTTACCAAGACGCGTTCAAACGGTTCACCTACAGCCGGAATAGGACGAAGTGGAGCAGATGGCACAATCTGATTGGGCTTTCCTACTACTTGACACACATGACAAGACTTACAATATCGAGACACATCAGCCTTCAACCCAGGCCAAAAGAAATGCTGAAGCACCCGATGGTAAGTTTTATTTATTCCAAGGTGCCCAGACCAAGGATGATCATGTGCCAAGCTTAAAATATGCTGTCGAAATTTTGAGGGTACCACAATCTGATGGACCACGTTCCAATCATCCATAATTCTCATCATCTGATAATCGAGCCTTCCAGCTACGCATTAACACAGTGTTGTTCCAATAGAACTGATGATTAAACGAAAGTGACTTTTTAGTGTCAGCACTTAAACGACATTTCTCTAACGTATGATCACTTTTCTGTGCTGCAGTAAGAACATCACACGAAATAGGCAAAAATACGTCAGGATCGGGAAAAACAGATTTTTGGATCGAATTTACCTCCACATGCTCTGCCACAGCATTTTTCTCAAAAATCTCTGCAAAGATAGACTCACTTAAATTCACTTCATTCTCCTTACCGTGACTTTTCGCCTGAGCGCGTGTCGTAACTACACTAGAAGCAAAAACATTTGGAAAGTGTTGTGCGACCACATCTGGTTGCTGATCAGTAACTGGGATTTTGGTAACATGCACCATCAGAAAAAGCGCTATATAAATGTAATAAATTATTATTTATGCAGTATGGATGCCCATACACCATCAGGGAGTGTGAGGAGGATCCTTCTTCGCCAGAGCCCAGCCGCCGTTGTGCCTGCCCGTTGCTGAGAGTATGCCTTAGCCCGCCACGATTTCAACGAGCTGAAGCCTGAACACAAGATAGTCATATACAAACAAATATACAAACCATATACAAACGAAAGTCTGACCAAGTATGTGAGCCAAGTATGTGTTACAGCATACCGAAGCTCTCCGGTCGCCACCTTGTCGCGGCTAGGGCCCAGATCTCATTCAACCCCTAGCTATTCATGCAGGTGCATGGGCAAAGCTTCCCGGGGTATCAGAATGAGTGCTGACCATTATAAAGAGAGACCATTCGCTACAGTTCACTCGACGTCCCCGCTGTTAAGCGGCGCGAAACGAAACTATGGTAGAAAAGGAAGTAGCACTGATGCTGGTGCTGCTGCGGGTGCTGCTGTGGGTGCTGGCTCCAGTCTGTCCTCAGACATTGAAGCAATGAGGTCAGGGGAGTTGGTTCAATGCCTCGGTCCCAACACCCCATCCATCAGGACAAACCAGGGCCAAGTTTCAGCAGTGGGTTTCCCACTCACACCCTCACCTGTCCCAGGACACTTGCAATCGTAAGGCAGAGCAAATTAACCATGGATTGTTAACAACAACAGCACAATACATTTCAACAAAGATGTGTGTATTAACTTTCTTTGTATTTTTTAGTTTTTTTTAAGTTTTGGGGCCTGTATGGGAGTTACCTTCCCCAGCAGACCCATTTTCTCCAGAATTGCTCTAAAAAAGCAGGTACTTATGAAAAATATTAACACAGGGGTGCAATCTTAACATTAGTGCATTGTTAACACTGCAAAATATGACACATCACATGCATACAAAATACTTATGTATTATGAAAAATATTTATGAATACTCAAATTTGGTTAAAACCTTTAAAAACACATAAAAGTGAAACCCCATTGCCTTATCTACTGCTTTTCTTATTGTTGTGGGCTTTATAGGCTGAGTGATATTTACAAAAGTTAGACAGACTAGTGCAAATATTACAATAAAATGTAATTTTATTTATTTATTTATTTATTTATTTATTTAATTGCACTTACATTTTTTATCTGTCTGCTCCTTGCTCCCTGAAACAATTATTAAACTAATATTAGCACAAGTTTTGCCTCAAACCACCTGACAAATGAAGCCACGCAATGGTGACGAAGGAGTTAAGATGAAGTTTATAAGAAAGAAAAACTTGTGGCTTTTAACTCAGGTTTCACTAGCTATTTGAGTAAATGAAAACATAATACTTACATTTAAATGCGAATTTGCAGTCCACCACCGAACTCTCGGCTGTCATTTTTTAAAATAAAAATGTGGCGAGCGATGACTTATGGGGTAGGATCAGGCCGCAAGGATCCTTTTATGTATCCTTCCTTTCAAGGGGAAATGAAGAGTGCATTTGGCGTCGCTTTAGACTTCGTCGCGCCACGATGACGCAACCGGCCTTCAAATACGGCCTTCGGAGGACGAAGAATTTAATTGGGACAGCCTTCATCGTGCCGCAGTGACGCAATCGGCCTTTAAATGCGACCTCCGAAGTGTGCAGCCTTTGAATTGGGACATCCTTCATCGTGCCGCTGTGACGTTTCGTCGCGCCGCTTTGATGCAATCGGCCTTCAAATACGGCCAATTGGCCTTCAAATACGGCCTTCGGAGGATGCAGCCTTCACATTGGGACACAGCTGTGGTCATGGCTACCATTGCTCCTTTATTTAAAGCAACACTAAAGAACTTTCCCTCTTCGGTCGCCCTACAGGTTGGAAGCGAAAATTGTCCATTACCACTGTCGTAAATAATTTAGCCTACCACAGCCTACTGTCGCACGCACGCTCGCTGTTTATCCAGCACCGGCTTTGGAATTAACGATGTCCACAGACAAGGTAGAGTATGCATAATTTCATGAAAGTATGATGTATTGTACAATCTGTTTCTGATAAAGTTGATGCTAACTATATGCGATGTAAAAAGCCTTTGTTGTGCTTATGCGGACAAGTAATTGACTCTGTACATTTAGGATTCTGTATTTTGTATGTTTAGAGTTTTACAATATTCCTTGGGCAGCAGTAAACCTTGGCAACAATCCCTGTGTCTGTTGTCTTTGGGAGGCGTTATCTGACTGCATACTCAACAAGGCGTTTGAGATAAAGGGCAGAACATCGATAGTTTAAGACATTAAATTTGTAAGCACATAACACAAGAACACAAGCCGTGTCCTACCAGCCTCTCATACATTTCATTTGTACAGAGAGTCTGGCCTCTCTCCATTGACCAGCATTAACTTCCTTGAAGGCGGGTACTCTGTTGAAGTTTAAAACTATTGGAGCTGCCCAGAGCCACTCTGGAGCTGCCATAACCAATCTCTAACGTTTGGTCGTGACGAAACTACAACTCAAACTAGCGCAGGACCTCAACGCCATCGCTCTCAGGCACTCCCTCTGTTCGCTGATTGGACCGGAAGAAAATTGGCCGGAGAAAATCCGGAAATATACCGCAAACTCAGACGACGCACTGAAGGAAAATTTAAATTGAGTGGAAGTACAGTACGTAGGAGGGCGGAGCCAGGCTACAAGAACACTTCTTTTTAAATACAAACGAGACTTTATTGATTATTCTAACACATAAAATAACATCTAACATAAACACGCACTCACACACACATTCACACGAGTTGAAGAAATAAGGAAAGTTTGGAAAGAATGAGTTTTAAGAGTGAAATGAAATCCCAAGTTTATATTAAGCGTGGCGTCAGTTCTGTCAGTTCTGAGCTCAGGTCAAACTGAGGTCTTTGAGAAGATGAAGGTTTGTTTTGAATCGATGTTGTGGGATCAAACAACCTCTGCCATTATCTTGGTGGGGCTCAAGCTGTACCATCTCCGAAACAATCCATCTTTTACAAACTACCTAACGTGGGCAATGTTCTCACTTTAGCTAGTCTCATCTCTTTGAAGCTTGCATAGTCATAAAGTACTTAGCTGGGGGTTTCTCTAGTTGGGATTAGCTCTTTACAATGTTCGTTGTTTACAGCTGTGAAATTATTTAGTTAGCTTAACCTGGATAGCGCCTAAATTTAATTTAGGGACCATTCGTATTTATGGAATGGACCACCGGAGGAAAATAGGAGAGGGTCATGTCTTTTTATTCTTTGTTGAGGGGAGGGTCATCCAACTTTTTTTAGTCTAAGGGGAGGGTCAACCAACTTGTGTATTCATGAAAACAGCAAAATTTCTAAGTGGCTTGTTTGTATATTTTTCCATGTAGCTCTCAGTTAGGCTAATTGTGAACAACGAGCTGTTTAAGCTCTTGTGAATGCGCACATATTCACAAAAAAAATCACCACAAGCTGAGGACGAAAATACGGACCGCTAGCTGGAAGCACAAAAACCAAAGAGCTTCACTCAAGACGCTGCCGGGTGAGGAAACATTAAATAAATAGATTTTTTTTAATAGACGATCCAAAATTACGAGGAGTCCAGAGAGTGTTGGAGGAGTTGCTGGTACCCTATGAAGACAAGCCATGGTGTGTATTGGATATGAATTTTGCCTTCAAACTGTTTGCTTAATTTTTCGAGAGACAAACAATCGAAAAAGAATGGTTCCGGGACTGTATACTGAATCCCAATTATGGGATACCAGTTTTAATATATAGACGAACAGGCAAGCAGTGGATTATATCAGATGACGGGACGGCGTCAATGGAGAACATTTTCCTGCAGCTTGTGAAAGACGAGGACTATAAACATGCCCAAGACATCGAGGACATCAATACTGAAACGGTACAGTTTGGTTTTGAGCTACTATGCATGTGTTTTGTTGAGGTTTCTGGATTTACGTTGCGACTGGAGCGCAGTATCACAGAACAGAAGAGTAGGCCTAGTCCACAGAGCCTAGCCTACTGTAAAAAAACAATGGCTAGCTGAACATCTTTGCCAAGCGCAAACCAGTACAGAGGTAATCAAATTATCGGGGAGGGTCATGCCTTTTTTCACAATCATTTTGGAGGGTCATAGAAAAATGTATTGGTGGTGAAAGGTCAAGTCTATTTTGACTATTAGATCTCAAAACTCCTCCAGTAGCCCCTTAAATAAAAAATGAACAGTCTCTTATGGTCCTCGATTGTCCTGTTCAAACTAATCTCTGTCCAATCTGCTCAGTTCCTACAAGTTACACACATGTTTGTAGTTGAGTTGCACGTTATCTTGTTTCCTTCCTTTGTTATCTTGTGTGTATATATAGACCTCTGTTTGTCTCCTTGGTTGCCCATTAACGTCATTATATGGAGGTTGTTCTGTTTGTGTTAAAAGTTACAATAGTATTCAGTTTTTTTTTCATTAAACACCTTATTAATGCAATTAAGTCCTTAGTACTTTTTTTTCATTCTCTGCATCAACCCACTGTGACAGTATTTGATTATTGGTGTTTGACTTTAGAAATTGTCTGTCAATGATATAATGTATGCTTTTTCAAAGAAAAGTGAACTTTGTAGACATGTCAAAGAAATGTTACGCTCAGGTGGCCAGAATCCAGTGTGATGTAAGAGCAGGGTGTTTAAGAGATCATTCGCTGATCTTTTATTGGCAAATCTGAGAGTAAGCACACAAACTGTTCAGGCTCAACCTAGACTCTGGGAAGCATTACTGGAGATCTCCACAGATTTATCTTGGTTCCGACATACTTTTACAAACTCCTAGCAGATTTTTAGTGTGCTCTATCCAGGGCTCTGTCCTATCTTGCTTGCTTATTTATTTAGAGAGTCAGCATGAAAATTGCATAAATGTGCGAGTAACATGTTTCAAATGACATGTTTAGGACATCAGTGGCACAGATGGTAATTTAATACATCAACAATTTTTTATTTGGTAGTTCTAAATTATAATTTAAGAATGGATAGCCAATGGATGGTAGTTGTCACAGTCACCTGTTAGTCACCGTCTGCACTGCACGTCCCATCATCCTCTCCAGCTCACACCTGCACACTCCCTCCACCATTACCTGCACCTGCCAACTATTATCTGATCATCTGTCACCTGGTTTCTGTTAATCAGTGTTCGTATTTAGTTCCTTTCAGATCAGCCAGTCTTCGTCCATTCTTAGTCCTATTTACTTTGTATTTAGTGTGTTCATCCTGTCTGTCTGTCTGTCTCTATATCTATATCTATCTGTATCTGTATCTGTAAGAATTATATTTATAAGTAAAAGTTTGTATTGGAGCCTTTTGCCTGTTCGTCGTCTTCTGCCTGCACCACACCGTGACAGAAGAACGGACCTTAAAACTAAATATGGGCATTGCCCACACCCAGTTAACTTCAACCGATCGTCTACTGACCTGTTTCCAGCATGGACGTCCAAATGAAGTGTACCTGCTAGATTTCCTGGAGGTTTCAAATCAGGTCAAGTGGACAGATGACGTCCTAGAGAAATTGTTCGGGCTTGGACTGGACGATCCTCTGAACCAGCCAGCTTCAGCCGTAAAACCAGAGTCCTTCGCTCAATATCTGGATCATGTGCTGTTGTTGAGTGGATCAGCCTTCACTGTGGGTGAGATCAGGCTGGTCAGGCAGAATGTGAAGATCAGGCTGGGCAGGCAGGACGTGAAGAAGCTCAGGCGGTGATGGTGGTTGAGTGGAGATATCATCTTCAGCCTCACCTTTTTGGTGGGGCTATACGGCTCCGTCATGACCACCCGAAGGGTCGTCTTTGCCATGGCCGCCCGAACGGTCGTCTCCTCCATGGCCATCTGCATGCCCTGCTTCGCCCTGACCATCTGCTCAGCCTGGTCTCCTGAACTGAGTCTTCATTACCTGTGTACCCTTCAGAGGAAGACTCCAGGACCGCCCCGGAATTGGACCTGGTTTTTGAAATCTTAAAGTATTTCATGTAATCAAGCAAATGTGCAACTGTACTGGACATCCATTGATCACCATGCATTTTTGTTGTAAAGAGGCAGTTTTAACCTTTATATATTTAATTAACACTGTTCCATTTAGGGTGTTTCTTGGCTCCATTCCTGCTGTAGCTGAATTAAAATCTAATAATATGTGATATGTAAATGTGAAGAAAAAAGGTCTTATTTCATTAAAAAGGCTCAGCATGGGCAAACGCATTGATAGTGACAGACATGAAGCACAGCATGGAGGATTATAATTTCTGACATAAAGTGTTTAATCTGAGGTAATAGAAGGGTCCAGTATATGGCTGATCTGAAATACAAGATGCAGATGCTCTCAGATCCATGATATCATGAGCAAAAACAGACATATTTATTGTAAGGGTAGGATATTGGGATGCATGTAATTGCTCCCAAGGGTGAAAAAATTATTTTGACATTTGCACTGATTGTTTTAAGAGATGTGAAGTGAATTAAGAGTGGCAATAGGATGTTAGATTTGAATAGGAATCTCTCACATAGAGCATATGTAAGAGCATGTGTTGTAACAACTAGGCCACAGCCCAGCCAGAAATGTTTTGATGCAATAATCCTAAAAAACGTGCTTAGTGACACATTGCATAATACTCTAAAAAAAATTAAACATTAAAGGGAACTTAGTTCACCCAAAAATGAAAATTCTGTCAGTAATTACTCACCCTCATGTTCCAACCCCTTAAGACTTTCGTTCATCTTCGTACACAAATTAAGATATTTTTTGATGAAATCTGAGAGCTGTCTGACTCCTTCATAGGCTTCTAGGCAATTTCATTCTGTCAATACTTTTTGTGCACAAAAATCCCTAAAATAACTTAAATAACCTTTATTCAACTATTCATTTTCTTCTGTGTGGGCCTCTAGAGTTCACGAGCGCCACAACACATGTGCGAGAACTGACAAGATGACGCTTACGATCATTAAGGGAAAGTGTGATGGGAAAGTGTGAAAGGTAAGCCATTCATTTTGCAGCATTGGTAAGGCACTTTTATGTTTTCTCATTGGTTTCTCATGATTTGGACATCCAGGAAATGAACCATTTACCATACACTTTAGAACCATTTTAAAAACTTCATCGAGACCCATCTGCGTCATCTTCTCAGTTCTCACGCATGCGTCGTGTATACCGTGAACTCACGTCAGAGGCCAACACAGAAGAAAACGAACAGTTGAATAAAGTCGATATTTTTGTTGTTTTTTTGCACACAAAAAGTATTCTCATCGCTTGATAAACCTAAGGTTGAGCCACTGTAGTCACTTGGACTATTTTAATAATGTTTTTACTAACTTTTCTGGACCGGCAAAATTAAATTGCCTAGAAGCCTATGAAGAAGTGAGACAGCTCTCAGATTTCATAAAAAATATCTTAATATGTGTTCCGAAGATTAACAAAAGTCTTACAGGGTTGAAACAACATGAGGGTGAGTAATTACTGACAGAATTTTCATTTTTGGGTGAACAAAACTTCACATGGAAATTTTTAATTTTTGCCTTTAAGTAATTTTTCAATAATTTATAATAAAACATGATTATGTACTAGTAATAATAATGTAACCTTGCATCATCTCAATATATCAAACCATTATCTAGCTTGAATGGTTTCACTTGACTTTCACTGGATAATGTGACTTGTCATCTGGTTGATAAATTTGAATAAACTTGAATAGACAAAATCATGATTTTTTTAAATTTTCCATTTGAAACCACCACATTGGGATTCTTATGTTTATTTACTCATTTACAGTTTCAGACACCTGGGGTCCGTTCTTCGTACGTTGCTTAAAACATCCGAGATCAAACGAGACATCCAAGATGATATAATCGGCCTAACCATGATCTGGCTAATTGGGTTCTTCGAACACACCAGCCGGTTATGATTAGTATAGCTGGATAGAGTTATCTGAGATAATTGCGCGTGCATGCGCTGGTTTAAAAGGGGACATGTATCGATAGTAGAAACATTGATCAGCAACGCTGCTATTGGCTGCTCACCGTGGCCAAAGAGCACGCACAGTTTTTCTCCGCAGCAGAGCAAAAGCTAGTAGTCGAAGTTTATGCGGAATTTTAATGTTTAATGAAAACGCCAGGGAAGACATCAAAGTCTGTAAAAGCCAGGAGATGGGGCTGGCAAATAGTAGCAAACAAATTAAATTCAATAGTGGGGACCATGTTAAATGTTTCTATCACTTGTTACAGTAGCCTATATACATTTTTGTATTTTAATTTAATTTCATAATTACTTTGTTTATTGTAATGTCAGAGCCACCACCCACTAGAACATTGGAACAAGTAAAAGTGAAAATGGTAATCTTTATAAGCTACTTATACTGTTCTTGGTCTCTTTTAAAAATACACTGTTAAATGATGTGCATGTGTTGTTCATGTGCAGCAACCAAGAAAAAGGCTATACATTTTTTAAATAAAAAACAGGTGGTGGTCCTGCACCCCCACTTACTCCCCGATAGAAGGGTTGGCCCTTGGGTTGAATGTGAATTGACCCTATTGTGGGGGGCATCTCTTCCTTAGACCCACGGCAGGGACCAGTAGCAGCAACAGCTTCATTACTGGTAAATGAGCTTTTAATTATATTAGTACACTGTAAAATAATTTGTTGCTGCATTAAATTAAGTAGGCCTATTATCCAAATGGCTGGTCTAAAGCCTGAATTGCTTTACTTTATGAAAGTGAACACTGCATGTAGGCTAATGTAAAAATCTCTCTCTAAAAGAACACACAGAGTACTATTGCTGACCTTGCATAATATCTCTTATTGCAGGCAAAAGATGGCTTGATCACTGGCTTTTCTTTACTAAGAATAATTGAAATAAAAAAGGAACTAAGCATATTTGTCTTGTCTTTTATTAAACATTTAGTGAATTTTAAAAATGGTGTCCCAAAATTCTGTCCCGTGCCGCTCTGCTACTAGGTCCGTCCAAGTGCACTGGTGGAGGTCATCATCAGGCTGGAGGTCATTAGGCTGGAGGTCATCATCAGGCTGCACCTCCACCACAGGGATCCTCTCCTTTCTGATGTGTAATGAGGCACATGTAACAATAATGTCACAGTCCCTGTCAGGTGCAACCCTCAGACTTTTCAGACACTGAAGTTTTCCCTTTAGTTGCCCATGGTCAATTTAAAACTGTGCCCTTGTCCTGGCTAGAGCTCCATTGTCCTTGCTGTGGGTCAGGGAATGGGGTCATAAAATACTGCCTGCAGGTATAGCCCCTGAGTCTCCAAGCTGTAATGTTGTAATCACCTACATAATGAATAAAATATAGTTATGTTAGGCTCAGAATACGTGTAGTCTATACAGTGTGCTTGATATTTATATTTTCCGTTTCCATGTTCAAATAATGTGCTACATTTGACTATGTGACTGATATGGTATAGTGTCACACACCACCAAGACATTTTAGTCAGTCAACTGCATACTTTTTGATTCCATTCCTAATAATATTACTAATATGATATATTTAGAATTGTAATAGTAACTTACCTGCACATTTACTGTTCACAAAATCCTCTTCATTGAGGCCTTGATGGGAACGTGTGTACAGTCTCTGGCACCAATCACGTTAGTGAAGCCTGACACAAAGGCTACTGTAAATCATACTTATTGGTTGAGTCATGATTGCATGATCTTCATTAAAAAATATTATGTACCTGCATTGGCAAAAAAAAAAAAAAAAAAAAAAAAAAAAAAAAAAAAAAAGTATCTGCTTTACAACCTTGGGTCTGGAAAAACCATAAAAAAACTTAAAAAAAAGCTTGAGCGCGAGGTAAACTTTGTGAATGGCACGACAGGCAGCACTTTTCTCCATGTTCACCGTATCACTCGCAAAGAATCTCAGGGAAATGCACACAGTTTGTGCTGTTGTTAAAGCCCGACTCCGACATTAAATGTGTTGTTCCAACAAATTAATGATACAAATGACACTCACGAGTCACGAGAAAAACTATATCTCTCTAAAAGTACGCTATCGCGCTGCGCTAAAGGACTTTCCGGATCACCTCCGCTTATAAAGCCGGGATCTAATCCTGTTAACATGAAATAAGCCTGCTCGCGAGCAGGTTTAAGATTGCGCACCTGTTGCTATGACAGCAAGTCCAGGATGAGCGTCGAAGAACCAAACAATCCAAGATCATGCCAAATCGCCAACAATCAAATCCAGCTAAGTGAGTTAGCGACGTACGAAGAACGGACCCCTGGAATATGCAACAGGGTTGTGAGCACAAAAATATTTCAGCGGAATAATAAATATGTTAAATATCTCAGGAAGTATGTACAAATGGAGTCTGCGGTTTGGGAGTGTTGTGTAGAATGGCAATTTATACAGTGCAACAAAATACAATAAAGTTTTGTTTATTGTGGTGTTGTTTCACCATTGTGCAGGGGTCTTTAATCAAAGAAGGGCTGTCAATTGTTTGTTTGGTTTTTAGCTTGAGTCAGTTTAATGTTGATTCATTTCAGTTCAATAACAGTGTTGATGTTTCATAGATTGGAGCTCCACAGAGTGATCCCCTATCCTTGTTTTTCTCAACTCTTACATTAGCAGAACAATGTAAACACAAACATAAGTTTAACTTTGAAATTGAGTCTCTAAGACAAAATGCAGATACTGCCACTTTAGGTTGACTGCCAATTAGCACTATTACAACTGTAAAAGAGGTCTGATAATTACCATGTTGACACATGATTTAAAAAAAGCAAATGGCACGAAGATGATTCCAGAGACCAGATAGTAGGCTAGATAGCTAGAGATCTGGAAGAAAAAAAGAAGGAGCAACAACAGTGCAAGACAAGAGAGGAGAATCTACAGTGGAATCTGTGGGGAATCTACGGAGCCATTGAGCATGGCTGAGCAGAGTCTGCCGCCATGGACGCTCAAGGCGGTTGCCTGGAGTGAGTTGCCAGAGGACTAAATCGCCGCCGGCCACCTAGGTTTTGGAGGGGCGGCTGCCGTCCGTGAGAGAGCGGAGTCGCCGCTGCCATTTGCCTGTGGCCGGTGCCAGGTGGCAGATAGATGTGGCAGATAGAGTTCTCCTGGCTGGTTGAGGACTGAGCAGCAGTGCGTTTTGGGAACCGGCGGACATGCAAACACACTTTAATAAATAAACAAACACAAAATGAAAAAAAAAAAAACGAAAAAAACTAGTGATGCGCGGATCGTGGTTATATCCATGGGTGCTGCAGATAATCCGCGGGTCGGGTAATGGAAAATAACATTCCTATTAATTGTGAGTGGGTAGTCCTTGTAATAATGTATGATTTGCAAAAATGAAAACTGCTGCGTCCGTGTAGATGAGAGAATCAAAGTGTATACGCGTTGTGCACACGCTACAATATGGCCAAGCATGCGCCCTTAAAATTTCATATGCGTCGGTGTACAAAGTCAATTGCGCTGGGTGCAAGATAGGGCCCAAAGAGTGTTTTTCATCACGATGTAGGCTAAATAATTACATGTTTATAGCGTAATTTTTTGTCAGGCAATAATTTGCAGACACAATTGCAGAGTAGGCCTACACTTGTTAAGCAGCAATAGAGGCAAAACAGATCCGAGAAAATTTTAAAAAGTAGAATTTAAAACAAAGGAAAATATAGAAAAGTAAAGTACAGTGTGTGAGTATTTTAGTGAAGCAGTTAACAAGGACCAACCAAGTGCTGGGTATGTGATATAACGGCTGTGAAAAGCGGTGTAAAAAACGAATAAAGCTTTTACAGATCAGCCAGGCTCTCACAACAGCTTATCACAGCGCACTCCCTCACCTGAGTTCTAATCACACACACCTGCTCCTCATCATCACCATCATCACCACCACTTTAAAGACACAGGCTGCGTCCCAATTCGCATACTATCCGTCCTAAATAGTATTCGAAAGTAGAATTAGTACGTCCCAAATTGTAGTATGTTGAAATAAGTGTTCCAAAGATACCCGGATGGTCCACTATTTCCGAAGTGGTCAGAATCCGAAGTGCAGATCGATGAAAATTCTAACGGCTAATATTGCCCATAACCCATGGCGTAACTTTTAAATGCATCATTACATTCAAATTCCAAACACATGAAGAGAGTCTCCGCATGAAAGACCCGCGACTGGCAGATGAACTTGCAACTACATTTCTCTCCGAAACGGTAGGAAATTAAATTAGATTGAATGGAGGATTTTAACTGTGACAAGATGATTGACAGGGCAGTTTACAGTGACAGGATGCACGCGACAGATCTGTCTGTTAAAGATGACGAAGTAGTATGTCTCAAAGCTTGCCTACTTTTTTGCTACACACCCAAAAGTATATAATTTTTCTTCACAAAAAGAGTACATACTTTTAGGTCGTAGTATAGGCGAATTGGGACCCAGCCACGCTCTTCACCTCAGTTCACTGTCTGGTCTTGTTCATTCCAAGAGGACTACATATCCTGTTATTGCTAACCTTGAGTCTCTAGCGTGACCAGCTCGCTTTTTTTCTTATCTGTGCAAAAGAGACTCAAAATACTCTGTTGATCTTACATATGTGTTATACATCATTCAAAACTGTTAAATGTCGTCTTTTATTTGTGTACACTCATAATAAAAAGAAAATTTTGTGTTTTTCGCAAAATAAAGAAAATAAATGATGTGCCTTCTGCCGTCTCTCTCAATGTGAAGTTCATTCTGAAACGCCACAGAAAAACACCTGTGACTCAGCGAATGTTTGTGTGGCAAGAGGGAACCGTACTCTTAGTGGCACTAGGGCCGTACTACTTAGAATGGAACAAATGTAACTTTAGAAAACCGACTACGCCACTCTGACATCACACAGAGAATAATTAATACACTTCAAGTTGGTTGCACTAGTAAGGAGCAGAGACAGGAATATCGTACAAAAGTTCTTTATTAATACTAAAAACACATTAAAATTATCTTAGTGTACCAGGCTGGGCACGCCACACCATCTGACCATAAAAAGACAGGTTATGTTGTCAGAGCAATATGGTCCTTCAAAAGTCAGTCACTACAACATTAACATACAATCAACAGTACATTCAAAAGCTTTGGCTGAGGGCTAAAAGACAAGGAATACAGCCACACACTTTGGAGTAAACTCTTATCACTCACACACAAAATCCGTGCATCTCACTGCACACAGCACCCAGTGTTCAAACCACCACCAGCACGCGGAGAAAACAAGGGAGCAGTCCTGGCTGAAGCCCTCAGCGTCTAGCAAAAGAAGTTCACAATCACTCTCTCACCCACACACACACACATCAAGAATCACAATTAGAAAATAAATCAAATGTAACAGCAACAGACACAATAATAATAAAAGACAAAACAACCGCTGGACTGAAGACTATAATTCCCACTAATAAATAGTCTCAGATCAGAGAAAAGCAAACCAAAAAAAATAGAACCATTATTCAACTCACATAAAGAAACATAAAAAAAAGAAACAATCGAAAATAATAAGTTATAGGACAACGGCGATTCCTCGCGTTACATACTGACAACGAGGCAGAGTGGAGAGATCTCGAACACCGACGATAGACCCACGTCACTCACTCGGAACAACCCGCTTTTAGATCGCTTGGTTGATTTGTTTTGATCCTGCAGCACCGTATTAACCAGTTTGCATATGTCTGAAACGAGCCGACGATAGAATCAGTCCAGCACTCTGAACTGTAAACTCTTATTAGATCGCTTGGTTGATTTGTTTTGATACTGCCGCGTTGCGTAAACAGATTTACTGGTGCCTGAAACAAGCTAGAAATCATACCCACTTGTCAGATTAATGCTCGAACACAATTCCCACGCCTTATTGCAGTAACAGCTTACCCAAAGAAATCGCCATTTCAGGAACACGCAAACGCTGGCGTACAGCCGCAATCAAATCCCCCGCACGTTGGAAGCAAAAGGGAACCCCCAGGACAATCGGAAGTGACGTGTCTCAACAGAAATGAAAAGGAGGCTATTTATAGCCGATCGGAAATAGCGTCACAGAGTTTAAAGGGTTTATCGGCAGCAGCTTGAGTTAATTACATAATTTATTATTAAAGAACATGGGAGTAGAGCACCCGGTCACAATCGTCACACAGACTTGAGACATATGTCTTTACAAAGCTTGGAGTCTCTATTTTTAAATGATAAATCAACTTTTAAATTATATATATATATATAAAAAAAATCTCTGTTTAAGTAATCCGTATGAAAGAAACGACATGTACTGTACAGCATCCTCAATAATTCTAATGTGACCACACCCACGCGCACAAGCGATTGACATGCAAATAGTCCACGTGCAGGCCAATAAACGCAATAGACAGTATATAAGATGGACACAGAGACCCCATAGATTTCAGCGGAGAAAAGTGAAGTCCATTAGAAGCACTCAGTTCCTGGTGGCCAGGCGTACTGCGCAGGCTCAAACTGAGCTTGATGACTTAGATGTGACGTGTGTCTTCTAGTAGCTGTGCCGAGAGAAATCTGAATCATTCCCTTCCGAATCTCGTAGAGACAGAGATCGTGAGTATTAGCGGTCCATGAGCTAGCAGCAGGATCAACTTTATGACTCTCTATATGGGCTTCTCCCTTGACTTTATCTGACTTTATGCCTCCACGTCCCCCCGATTGCGTGCAAGCTTCTCCGACTGTCTATACGGTAATTTCTCGACTGTGCGACAGAAAGTCGAGTGACTCAATCGTTAGCCTATTTTTACAAAAACGGCTTCTACGGGGCTATAACGTAAGATACAAAGTAATGGAGCCTTTTATACATTGCCGTGTTTCTTTAGAAATAAATAATGGACAAATGGAGTTTTTGGACGCCAAAATGAATGGGAGTAAATGCTAACAGCAGGTGATGGTCTGCTACAATGGCAGCCCCCGGGGAAGCTTCAGTTTCCGGCGGATGGATTACCCTCTTGGTAAACGCCCATCACCTCAAAAACAAAGAATCAGAGACTCCAGTAACGTACTAAGTAAAAACATGAAGCCTAATGTTGTACATGTCAGAAACATGTTGCAATGTGAACTAGACAGGTAGGCAACCTTTCAATGCTAAATTTATATACATGTACGACACGAGGATGTTTTTTGATAATAAAACATAGCATGAAAAAAGTAGGCTAGTATGAGTAAGCTAGCATGTCACAACACCTCCAGGGCCCAAAAAACACCTCAGACCCCAGAGGGTTAAAATAAATAAACAATATTATCAAAAGACCAAACTCAGTAAACAGTAAACACCATACTAATAATGCATACTACAGAAAAGCAGATGAGCACAGAACATGACGAAAGAAAGCACATTTGTGTTCAGTGCAAATAAACCTCCTGCATGTGTGTTTTATTAATAATGTATAACGAATTGTGTCCATTAAGCCTCATTCAGCATTTTCTTGGTTTTCTATGGGAGAAAAACGCTCCCATAGAATTAAACGTGTTGCGTTCATATTCTGTGCTCAATTGCTTTCTTATGCTTTATTTGTATGGTGTTTCCGGAGTTTGGTCTTTTAATACCACTGTCTTAATTAAATGCGCTGCGTTCATATTCTGTGCTCATCTGCTTTTCTGTAGTATGAATTATTAGTATGGTGTTTACTGTTTACTGAGTTTGGTCTTTTGATAATATTTCTGTAACAAGGTTAGATGTTATGGGAAGAAGGAGGCGGGAACCGGCGAACATTCAACACTTTAATAAATAAAATAAAAAAATACAAAATGAAAGTATAAGCCAGCAGCCCCTCGCGGACGACTGCTGGGCTGGCCACATAAAACAGAAACAACACATCAAATAAAGTCAGGCCTGTTTGTGTTCCTCTCTCGCTCTCCACTATCGTCGCTCCTCCTTTAATGCTTCCGCTCCTCCGTGAGATACGAGACCGGTGCGTTGCGCAGGTGTCACTCATCAGTAATCACGCCACCGGTCTCGCGTCACTCTCACATCCCTCGACCTCGTCCTGCTCGCCACAATTTCTTTTAATTAATATTAGTCTAATGCATAAGCTATGTTAGCGTTTCAGAACATCCCAGAGGACGCGGGTTTCGTTGTCATGGAAAGCACACGCAAACAGGTAGATCCAATATCAGTATTTAATGGGTAATCCGTAAATCATAAATCCAGTCCAGGCAAGGGTCAAAAACCATACAAGCAATCCAAAACAAGAAACAATCCAGAAACAAGACGAGAAGACAGACCTCAGGAAGTGTGGTGACATATACAATGACTCCGTGACATGAACTGAAATAGACAGGGTATAAATAGACAGATACACTAACAAGGTGACGGGAAACAGCTGTGTGCAATGGTCCATGAAGGGGAACAAGAACAGGGAGTGACAGCTTAACCGGCGGCCAGGGGAAATAGACAGTCCATCGGGCGGCCAGGGCGAAGCAGACAGTCCATCGGGCGGCCAGGGCGAAACATACGACCCAACGTGCGGCCAGGGAGGAGACGACCCTTCGGGCGGCCAGGGCGGAGACGACCCCTCGGGCGGGCCAGGGCGGAGACGACCCCTCGGGTGGCCACGACCCCTCGGGCGGGCCAGGGCGGAGACGACCCCTCGGGTGGCCACGACCCCTCGGGCGGCCACGGCAGAGACGACCCCTCGGGCGGCCACGACCCCTCGGGCGGCCACGGCAGAGACGACCCCTCGGGCGGCCACGGCAGAGACGACCCCTCGGGCGGCCACGATCCCCTCGGGCGGCCACGAGCCCTCGGGCGCCCACGGAACAGGAACGAACACCGGCTCAGGAACAGACACGGACACGACACCGGCTCAGGAACAGACACGGACACAACGTGAACAGTCTCTGGATCGACAGACGTGACGTGAACAGTCTCTGGATTGGCAGACGTGACGTGCCGCTGGGGCGGTGCCGGCAGGGCGAGCAGCTTGGGCGGGGCCGGCAGGGCGAGCCGCTTGGGCACAACCTCCGGGGAGACAGCGGGCTGCACGGACACGGCCTCCGGGACGACAGCGGGCTGCACGGAAACGGCCTCCGGGACGACAGGGTCTTGATGGATGGTGGACTCCTGCTTCCTCCTCCTCCTCTTACGATGGCAAGCTGGTGGTATCATCTCCGGCGATGGCATGGCGGCCATCTTGTCCCGAGACACCGGCGCAGGGTCAGCCATCCCGTCAGAGGACACAGGCATGACTGGTGTATCCCACTGGTTCCGATGATGAAGGTAGCTGGTAAACCTCCAAAAATCAAGGATTTCCAGCCCCTTTATCTCTAAAAATCTCTATCTCTATCTATATGTGGTGACATATACAATGACTCCGTGACATGAACTGAAACAGACAGGGTATAAGTAGACAGATACACTAACAAGGTGACGGGAAACCGCTGTGTGCAATGAAACAATGAGTGACAGAACAGGATGATGGGAAATGTAGTTAACACATGAAGGACACCGTGGGGGAAGAGGACCTCTAGTGGTTACCCAGGGACACACAACCAGACACTGTGACATTCGTGACATCATCGTGTACAATAGAAGTCCCATTTGTAATTGATGCATGGCGGGCCACATAATGTATTTTAATAGACACAGATCGGCCTGTTTAAAATGAATCCCCGGGCTGTATTTGGCCCACAGGACAGACTTTTGACACCTGTCCGAGAGTGTCCAAGTCCTGTGGAGATGGCCTTTAGAACATTTAAAAATATAATAAGTCAATTAATCTATTTTGTTGTCACACAGGGTTGATCATAATAAGATTTCTAGGAAATTCGACTGAATGCCAAAATCATGGTGAGTCAAGTAAATAAAGTTTGATTGTATTCTGTTTTCAATTATTTATTAAATAAGGTATAATGAATGCAGCATGAATCTGAGGTATCAGCTATCAGAAGGACATATTATCCATGTACACAATAATTACTTGTAAAACTGAGCTTCACCACCCTAGTTTTTGGCAGGCAGAATGATGTTCTAATTTCATGAAAATGTTACTAAACTATGCTTTTAATTCAGCTTATACCACCTGACTGAAAGGGGCTTGCAAGCTCTAAAAATTCCAATTTAATCCCTGTCTGTCTTCTCACAAGGAACTAGAAAATGAATAATTTATGATACACACAATTGTTCAATGCACAGCGTGTTCTGTATATAAAGAACATGAATGCACAGCGTATAATGTAAATATAAAACATCAATGGACATATGTCATAATACTGGCACAAGCAGAATTCAAAGGACTGCTGGGGAAACTAACAAAGCAGTTGTGAGTCATGTTGATGCATTTCTTATTGAACATAGCGAAAGGCTTTTACAAAAAAAAGAAGATACTTCTCATTCACTTTCTCATTGTGTATAGAATCCCCAGAGAGTCATCCTTTGAAGGTAGTTCAGTTATCCTTCTGTGCACTCAAAGAACTTCAGTATGTATTTGTGACTCAAACCTTTGCCTTTGTGAAGAACCCCAGTGGTCCCCAAGTCTTTCCATGTCTACATTGTACATACAGTAGCTGCATTTTTTTATTTATTTTTTGAATAATTTTGTAATTGTTTGTAACTGTCAAACAATCAGCAGCCTCGAACGGAGCACCACACACATTCCATCATTTAGTGGAGAAAACAATGAACATGCTTGCAATTTTGTATTGTTTAACTTTTCACAAAACATGAAGTTTATCACAGTTACATGAAAGCTTTTAAATCTATAATCGTGGCTTAATTTCACACTCTCTTAAATTGTGTTATTCTAAACTCTTTTGAGATACATGGCCATACACAGCACTGCATCAGAAAAGATTAGCTGACTCTTTGCAGAACCTAAACTATGCATATCTCTCCTATTTCAAAACAAAAGGGTGCAGTTTTTTTATTGTATGCAAATGTACTACAACAGACCTCCCTGTTACATAAGCCTTCATTAGGTCACAGAAGAAAATGGCAATAAAAATGGGCCCCGTGCCCCTAATTTAGGTGCTACTGCACAGGCCTTTAAATTATTCACCATCCCACTGACACTGTCCCATTGGTACAGAGCCCATAAAATCAAACAGAATCTTCATTAAACAATATACCCGAAGCCCTGAATAAAACACTGATTTTTATCACATTATCATATTAGTGCAGTGAGGCAAACATTGGTACAGTATATCCATTGGGATTGACTTTGAACATGCATCTCCTGAACTTTCATTTGCAACCAGATAAATCATAAATCTTAGAAATCATAAATATTAGTAACAATATAGAGAATGAGATTTATGCCGTACACACTTGCTCACTTTTAGATTATTTGGTATGAATCCACATTGTTGCAAAAATACCATAGTTACGTGGTTTAGGCAACTAAACAAATCTAAAATGAAAGAAATAATGTTCAGACATAACAATCATAACTGATGTGTCTGTCTCTCTCTCTTATTTGAAGCCCATTTTAAGCGAATTTCACTGCACTGACAGCACTTAATTAAGACTTAAGTTTCTTGGCTGTGAATGATGTAGAACGAACGATTTTACTCAATATTTATATATTTAGCACTTTATAGGCCTATCCATATTCAGTAAACTGTTTCCACTTTATTTCGATAGTCCACTTTAGACATTAGCCTATAGTAACTTTGCAACTATATGTTAACTAACTCCCGTTACACCGTGTCCTAACCAGACGCAATGCGAAGATTCTAGCGACAAATAATTTGACTGTCCGTGTCCACTCTAGACGCGACGCGACTGCGAGATGTGCTTCCATGTTTAATTCCAAGATCTGAGGTGAATTATCCATTGCTTTTACAGCTACAAATGTGGGAGCACTAAATAAGGCACAAACAGTGATTATCAGTGCCACACTTTGTGTTTGTTGTTCCAGCCGCGACGTCAAAAAAAAAAAAAAAAAAAAAAAAAATAGAAACGTTTCTAAAATACAATCGTCGCGTGTCGCCGTCGCGGCTGGTTAGAACAACTCTGATTGAAAAAATTAGCTACCTTTTATCGCGCGTCGCGTGTAGATACGCGATGCAATAAGATTCCAGCGATTTTTTTTTGGTAGAATTATCTCCCACAACTACAGGAAATGATGTAATTACCTCACTGATACTATTTGAATCACTGAAAGGTATGTGTGCTCTCTCTGAGAAAATATGTTAATCTTAAAAGTTTGTAGGCTACATTAGCTATTGTGACCACAAAATCAAAATAATGTATCACTGATCACAACATTGGTTGTTTTGTCTTTAATCATTATTTCATTAGTGCCTTAGCATTTATGCTAGCAATTGGAGTTTAGGGCTAAAAGTTCAACATAGTCAATTCTGTTACCTCGGTTGGCATTGCCTAATTTGTCTGTAACAGAGTTGTTTTTCCAGTAAAAGTAAAAAAAAAAAAAGGCAAGCAATGCATTATTTTAAATGAATATGTTTTCAATAAAAAGACCATCGCAACTTCTTTCATCCAGATTTTAAAACAATTAGTTCGCCCAAAAAGTGAAAACTCACCTTCACATTGTTCAAAACTTATAGGATACGACCCCTAAACGAAACACAAAATCAGATGTTAGGCAGAAAGACAGTTCTCTTACGTAGAGTTCTCTCCTACTGCGTCGAAAGACGCTACGGGAAAGATATTTCTTTTTCGAGATTGAAGCCTAAAATTAATCCTTAATTTTGTAAAATATGTAAAACGCTTTTCTGTAGCATGCAACCTTAGACGGAGCAAATCGCGCGCCCATTGGCTGCTCCGCCAGAAAAGCACAGCCTATGCGAGGCCAGTGACGCTGACCAATGAGGACGCTTCGCACCCTCTGCGTCACCTCCCGCCGAAACGGGCGTGGTCTAGGCCTATAAATACGAGCATAGCTGTCTCCCACTCTGATTTTCTATTCTTCACGAAGCTACACGCATCGTAGGACTGGATTCGAGCCGCCACAGCCGTCAGATACAAGCACCTCATCAGGACGAGCCCTTTACCTGAAGCCGCTGATTCATCGCCGCCTTCAGCCGCTGTTCCCTGCTGCGCTTCTCCGGCGTGGAATATCCTTTACATTATGTGTGTGTGTTTTTGTGTGTGTGTTCGCCGTCGCGTCACACATTTTTTCCCACCACTAAAAGAGCCGAGCGTCTTTTTCAAGATGCCTCGCACCTCCTGTGGCTCGTGTAGAGCCCCGCTCAGCGACAGGGACCACGTGCTTGTGTTTCCTGCCTGGGTGAGGATCACGCAGCTTCAGCTCTCGTCGATGGCGGCTGCCATCACTGTGATTTGATGCCTACGGTGACTCTGCGGACTCGCCTGGCGTTCATTTACTGAAGCTGCATCTTTCCGCCCGCTGCAGTGCCGCGCCGTGAAAAGCGCCCTGCTCAGCGGAGCCCGGAACCTCCCTCCACCACGAGGTGCTCGCTGCTGGAGGACGACTGCTGTTCTCTCCTCGCTTCGGGTAGCGAGGGATGGGCGAGCTCCGAGGATCTCCCCTCCCACGCCGCTCGTGAGCGTCGACGAAGAAAGACCAGCATCGATGCGCTTACCGGCTGGATGGCTGCTTTTCTGCAGAGGAACGTATGTTACCGTCCTCACGACCCGCGCCTTTTTCTTCCTGAATTCACGAAGAAATCGCGGAGTCCCGGAAAGCCCCGTTTTCAGCCAGGATGCGCACTTCTGCTTCGAGGAAAGCTACGGTGTTAAAATCCCGCCGCGGCCGGATTTCACTAAAATGTCTCGCTCGCACAGTCCCAACATACGCGACCGTACCAGTGTATTTTGCTGTCACCAAACCGGCATCAAGGCCCGTTTGCCTGCACACAAACGCCGTTTTCACGACGCCCCAGGTAAATCTGAAAATGTATTTTCTGGTGTCCCGGCCACGGCCGATGGTGTAATGTGTGTATCCGTAATGCCCACGACCCAGTGCCCATTCGTACACACAAGCACAGCCCTACACAATACAGGGCTTGCACGCATAAAATCGACTCATGTCGATTGTGCATCACATGTAAGTTAGTGAACGTGCCCGCTTTTCAGTGCCCACAATCACTACACACTGCATGTCCCGTGGTTTCTGTAAAAACGAAACGAATGCACGGTCAGTCAGTTCTGATAGACAGTACTCTCAGTGCTACACGGTGTCCCGGCCACGGCCGATGGTGTAATGTGTGTAACTGTATGCCCACGACCCAGTGCCCATTCGTACACATAAGCACAGCCCCACACAATACAGGGCTTGCACACATAAAATCGACTCACGTCGATTGTGCATCATATGTAGTGAGCGTGCCCGCTTTCAAGTGCCCACAATCACTACAAGCTACATGTCACACGGTTTCTATGAAACGAAACCGATGCACGGTCAGTCAGTTCTAATAGACAGTACTCCCAGTGCTATAAATGTACCCGCGTTCACGCACCCACATTTATTCTCAAACATGCCGAGCCGTACGGGGCTCGCACCGCACGCTCTCTCTCTCAGCTGACCGCTCGATTAAGCGCGCCCCCGCATCATACGGCTCTCGTGGCGGCTCTCGTGTCGCCGCCATTTCGCGACCAGAGCCCGGTTTTTCAACCCGTGCAAGCACAGCCCCGTACAACACAGGGTCTGCACGAAAGAAATCGATTCATGTCGATTGTGCATCACATGTAGTGAGCGTGCCCACTATCCAGTGCCCACAACCACTACACACTGCACGTCCCGCGGTTTTCTGTAAAAACTAAACCAACGCACGGTCAGTCAGTTCAAAAACACAGTATCCCCGGTGTTATAAATGTGCCCGCTACCACGCGCCCACATTTATTCACAAACATAACGAGCCCTACGGGGCTCGCCCCGCACGCTCTCTCTCGGGATACCCGCTGTGTTAAACGTGCCCCCCGCCTCAGACGCCACGGCGTCCATGTTACAGCACACGGTTGCTCTCGTGTCGCCGCCATTTCGCGACCAGGGCCCAGATTACATTCAACCCCTAGTCACACGTGCAGATGCATGGGAAAGACTTCCCGGGGTCTCAGAATGGGTGCTAGAGACTATAAAAAGAGGCTATTCGCTACAGTTTCATCGACGCCCTCCCCGTTACACGGCGAGAGTCGAAACCACGGTAAAAGCAGAAGTAGCACATCTACTTCGAGCCAAAATAGCGGAGCTATTGAGCAAAGGGGCCATAGAGCCTTTATCTCAAGCTCAGAGCGAAGGGGGGTCTGTACAGCAGATATTTCCTGGTACCGAAGAAAGAAGGGGGTCTCAGACCCATTTTAGATCTGAGGCATCTGAACAAAGCGCTAACAAAGCGAAAGTTCAGAATGCTCACGACCAGAAAAATCCTCGCGCAGATTCGCCGAGGAGACTGGTTTATGGCAATAGATCTGAAAGACGCGTATTTTCACATACAAATTGCGTCACGTCACAGGCGATTTTTGAGATTCGCCTTCGAGGGCCGGGCATATCAGTACACAGTCCTGCCATTCGGCCTGTCCCTAGCACCTCGTACATTTACAGTGTGCATAGACGCGGCGCTGGCACACCTGAGACTCCGAGGCGTTCGAATTCTGAATTATTTGGACGATTGGCTGATTCTAGCTCAATCACCTTCAGAACTCACTCGCCACAAGACCCTAATACTCAATCACCTCGAGTGCTTAGGTCTGAGAGTCAATTTGGAGAAAAGTTCACTGTTTCCCAGTCAAAGGGTCTCCTTTTTAGGACTGGATCTGAACTCACTGTCTATGACAGCACGGCTGTCATCACAGCGCAGGCGAAACACCCTGCAAATGGCGAAATCCTTCCGCAGCGGTCATATAGTGCCACTCAAGAGATTTAAAAAAAATGCTAGGCCTCATGGCCTCAGCCTCGGCAGTACTACAGTTGGGCCTGCTGCGCATGCGCCCACTGCAGTTCTGGCTGGGGAGCGCGTGTACCGCGCCGAGCATGGGTTCACGGTCGTTATCGCCTCAAGGTCAATCAGGAATGCATTTCAGCCCTGACACCATGGAGAGCGTCAGACTGGTACCGGTCAGGTGTAAGCCTGGGGACTTCCTCGAGCCTGAAGGTGGTGTCCACGGACGCGTCCACCTCAGGCTGGGGAGCGCTGCTCGAGGGCAGACCGTTCTTTGGCCAGTGGGCAGAACGAGTCAGACTACCGCACATAAAAACTGCCTGGAAATGATGGCGGTGGACTTTGCGCTGAGGCGCTTTTGTCCTCGGATAAAAGGGCACCACGTCCTGGTCCGTTCGGACAACATGTCGGTAGTAGCCTATATAAACCGCCAGGGTGGCGTGAAATCCCGAAACCTCTTCAGGCTGACGGAACGCATCCTGGTATGGGCCCAGCACAACCTGCGCTCGCTGAGAGCAATGCATGTGCCAGGTCACCTGAACGTAGGCCCAGACAGACTCTCACGGAACAACGTTCCGACAGGAGAGTGGTCGCTACACACACAGACAGTGCGCCTGTTGTGGAGAACGTTCGGCAGAGCGGAAATAGACCTGTTCGCAGTACTCGTTCCCTCTCCTAGAGAGAACCGAGGTTACGTTAGTAACCGAGTACGTTCTCTTACGTAGAGTTCTCTCCTACTGCGTCGAAAGACGCTACGGGAACCCCTGTAACACGCTGTGCGTGCGTGCTCAAAAAGCCCACAGGGAGTGTTAGACACGATCGAGCAGGCTAGGGCCCCGTCTACTAGACGGCTCTACGCTTCCAAATGGTCTGTGTTTTCTGGTTGGTGTTCAGACCAAGGTCTGTCACCCCTTCAGTGCGGGGAAACAGAGATTCTCTCCTTCCTGCAGGAGCTATTGGATAAGGGTAGAACCCCATCCACGCTCAAAGTCTATGTGGCAGCCATATCAGCGTTCGTTAATCCAACGCTTGGCCGTTCACTGGGCAGAAACGACCTGGTGGTCCGTTTCCTTAGAGGAGCCAGGAGGTTAAATCCTCCAAGGCCTCCTTCAGTCCCCGTTTGGGACCT
Organism: Phoxinus dragarum; assembly: GCA_033366665.1. NCBI lineage: Eukaryota > Metazoa > Chordata > Actinopteri > Cypriniformes > Leuciscidae > Phoxinus > Phoxinus dragarum. The sequence goes on from JARPMJ010002946.1 coordinate 70,882, forward strand.
TTCTACGGTGTTGAACGCTATGAAGGGGCCCCTTTCGAGCCTATTCATTCAGTTGACATGAAGCACCTGTCTTTCAAGACCGTGTTTCTTTTGGCTCTTGCTTCAGTGAAGCGGTGTGGGGGATTTGCAAGCACTCTCAGTCAGAGCGTCTTGTATGGAGTTCGGGCCTAACGACTCTGTAGTCGTGTTGAAACCGAAGCATGGGTACGTACCTAAGTCCCTCAACACACCGTTCAGGGCTCAGGTCATCTCCCTGTCGGCTCTGCCGGCCTCTGAGGACGGAAATAGCTCCCTTTGCCCGGTCAGGGCATTAAGAGCTTATGTGTCCCGCTCCGCTGTTTTTCGAGAGACGGAGCAGCTCTTCGTTTCGTTCAGTGGGCGTTCTAAGGGGCGAGCCGCGACGAAACAGAGTCTGTCTCGATGGGTAGTGGACGCCATTGCGCTGGCCTACGCATCTAGAGGTTTGGAATGCCCTCTGGGCATCAGAGCACATTCTACGAGAGGCATGGCCTCTTCGTGGGCTTGGTATAGCGGAATCTCATTACAAGATATCTGTATGGCGGCAGGCTGGGCCTCCCCGTCTACATTTATAAGGTTCTATAACCTAGAGGTTCCTGCGTTGCAGGCTAAACTGCTCTCGGTCTAGAAGACTATGTATGGTGTTCCTGCCCCGTGCTGTGGCCCAGGTCACTCCAATGTTTTAAGCATCACTCACTGACAATGTGTCCCATGAGCATGCTATGACCCCTCATATATATCTATTATTTACATATATATGTTATTATGCCCTTAGGGGCGCTATTATAAAGGGATGATGCTAATTCTAGCCGCTCTCCCTATACATTCTTGGTGTAGGCGCTTGTATGCCAGGGCGCGCGCGCCCTCGGGTGTCTTTGTCGGTCCAAGAGCACGCACAGCGTGTTAGAGGGGTTCCCGTAGCGTCTTTCGACGCAGTAGGAGAGAACTCTACGTAAGAGAACGTACTCGGTTACTAACGTAACCTCGGTTCTCTCTAGGAGAGGGAACGAGTACTGCGTCTCAGGCCGTGCGTGCCCACGCTGCGTCGCTTCAGTGACGAAAATCAGAGTGGGAGACAGCTATGCTCGTATTTATAGGCCTAGACCACGACCGTTTCGGCGGGAGGTGACGCAGAGGGCGTGAAGCGTCCTCATTGGTCAGCGTCACTGGCCTCGCATAGGCTGTGCTTATGAAATTAAGGATTAATTTTAGGCTTCAATCTCGAAAAAGAAATATCTTTCCCGTAGCGTCTTTCGACGCAGTACTCGTTCCCTCTCCTAGAGAGAACCGAGGTTACGTTAGTAACCGAGTACGTTATTATTCACTTTCATTATCTGGAAACAGATCAAGTGAAAGTGAATGGAGACTGAATCTGTCAGTTCCCAACTTTCTACTAAGCATCTTATTTTTTGACCCACGGAATATAGAAATTCATGCAGGTTTTGGACAACATAATGGTGAGTAAATAATAACAGAATTTACATTTTTGGGGGAATTATACCTTTATGTAGCAAGGAACCCTGTTGGAATGGGTGCCCTGTTCACAAACACTAGTGAATGGTGCCCCCTATTGCTGATACACATAGATATGCCAATATAAATACGATCCCAGAACGGTGATAACATGATTATAGAACCTTGAAAAGCACTAATACAATTGTAAATTAAATTGAAATCAATTGCGCAAAATGCGCCGCTTGATTAAATAAAGCAATAATCTCAGCTTCAATGCAAAAGCTCACAGTGCAAAATAAATATTAAAAACACTTTGTGCTTAACTGTTTACCTTTTGATGTTTTGTGTGTTCTGTAGTCCGAAGCTGAAACTATCACACTGGACGCAAGTAGAGCCCAGAGCACAATTCAATGCTGTGTCCATCACCACACGCGCTGTGACGCTTAAAGCGCATCATCACTCCGCCAGTCTCTCTCTCCTCTTCTCCGTCGTGCCCGCGCATTGTTCACTGACAGTCCGCTGAAGAGTGTGGATCTGACACCGGCAGCTTTGCTTCGCTTGGAAAACTTATTGAAACTACGAATTATGGCACGCAATATGTCGGAGTTCTCTTTAAGAGGAAATTAAATTCATTCCTAAACAATAATTCAGATGTTACTCGTTTAAAAAGCTTTCAAAAGTCTCCTAATGTCTCTCCGTGGAGGACCAGGCGAACGAGGTGTTCGTTTTTACCTGGGGACAGGTAGTACTTTGGGGAAACTGGGTATATAAAAAGGTAAGAAAGACTGATATTGCCTGGTTGGCTACAATAAGCACTCTGTATGTTTTTCTATTTATTTATTATTTTTTGTTAATATATTTAAAAGTGTTAATGACACAATGTGTAATGTTGTGGTAAAAATTAGATAATATCAGTAAAGATATGCATATAATTAACATACTAGCTGTAGTTGCTTCTGTGTATTTTAGTATTTACAAGTAGCTGAAGCATACTGTATAAGTACTCTCATTGTAATTTTACGGTATAAAACGGCCTAATATTAGCACTTTAAAGATATGTTTATCTGTATTTGATTCGATTTGATTTATCCTCTGAGATGTATGATGATTATTTAATTAAGAAAATAAAATAAATAGAAACTTTACTTCAGTTGCATACCAAATAAAAACAATGTGAGTGGCAGGCAGTATTGACCCATTATTATTTGATCCAGACTGTATCTCACAACTAGATGATCTCTGACAAGGTGTGGCGTGAACACAAAATGAACTCCCGATACAAATGTAGTAGCCAGTAACATATTTCAGATTATATGTAACCAGGCTCAAAGTCATCTGAAGTATTGATGTGTCTACATGATCATTTTTGATTGATTACAGAGGCAAATGTGACTGCAGAGTGTAGATAACTGCAAGCCACTTTATAAAAAGTAGGCTAATGGTACGGCGTTATTTGTCAATAATCAATCGCTTACAATATGCACAGTTAATTATACAGCTGGAAGTCAGAGAGATAAATGGATAAACAGATTTGTTCAGTAGCAGCTGCATGCGAGAGAGGTTGAAAGCAAAAAAGGGAGACAATACCAAAAAGGCTTGATATTGTTTGAGGGGAACTATGGGAATAAAACCAATCTATCAACTCTATTCTATTATCCTCAGATCTAAAATGAATGAAACACTGGACCTGAACTTTGCCCTTGTGGATGATGGTAACTGGACTTTTCTCAATGGCTCCGGTGAATTCTTCTTACCTCAGAACAACATTACATATGTCGGATATTACCTGCATCAGCCATCAGTAGCAGCAGTCTTTATAGTGTCCTACCTTCTAATTTTCCTGGTCTGCATGGTCGGAAATGGAGTGGTGTGCTTCATTGTGTTGCGGAGCAAAAACATGCGCACTGTCACCAACCTTTTCATCCTCAACCTCGCCATCAGTGACCTTCTTGTTGGGATTTTCTGCATGCCCACAACTCTTCTTGACAACATTATTACAGGTCAGTGCAATGCCAGGAACCATATATGTAATTCTTTGCATCTTTAAAGTCCCTTGTTCTAGCTAATGTTATACATGCTTGAATTTTCAACTGACATTTATGAATCTCCTTGGGGCTGTCGTGACCAGAAAAGTGACCATCTATTCTAGTAGTATTCTAGGCTTCAGTTAACACTGAGTTTATGTTGTGTTTGGCAGTAGAGGATGCTGTTCACCATTAGAATGACCGCTTTAAGATAGGACCATATGAAAGGCTATTCATGACAAGCCGGACCACAATTTTCATAAAAATTAACATTTTTAGAAGTGCTGCTAGACTATAAAAAAGGTTTTTGGTGCCACCCATTAGTGTTAGGGAGTCACCATCAGTTCCTGAAATATAGTCATATGTTCTAGCATTTAAACATAATAGCCACAAGACAAAACTGCTACAAATTATGCATGCTGAGATAAACAAGCTACACAGATACAATTGGTTCTTGTCTGTTTATTTCAAAAAGACTGTGCCATTGCTTGTACTGTATTGCTTGACATTTATATCTTACAGATGTGTTTATGAGCTATTCTGAAACAGCTTAAAAAAGACCCAGCTCTGAATCTAAAATAAAATGCCATTGCATCCTGATGATGAGATTGTTGCTAGTCATGCAATAATTTTTTTTTTGTTCTGACAAATTGGTAATTTCTCTGGTGAGTATGAAGTAATCATAACAACTTAATAAGAAGCGAATGGATAATACCAAATTATAATTGACAACCTATACTTCTGTCATCTACTGCCACTATATTTATGTGAACATTACTTTTATGTAAATAAATTTGAGTGTATATGAATTAAGTTGAGGTTGTAATTCACCTCCAGCTCAAATTGAAAGGACCCCAAGTGTCATACACTTGATGTTATGTGTAACAACACAGCTGCTATAATCACTCACTGTCAAGAATGTTGCCTAAAAGAACTATCAACATCTATGTCTCACACATTTTTATTTAATATGTCATTGTGGTTCCAGCTATTTTATGATTAACTACTTATACTTTTTTTTTAAGTATTCAAAAATGTTTAATAGAAGTTTTTTTTTTTTTTTTTTTTTTTTTTTTAACACTGCAGGACCATTGCCATATTAATAACTGATTTACTCATGGCAATTTATAACTATGTTACGTTTGGGTGAATTCGTGGCGAATTGTATGAATTACTTTCTCACTCTTATGTTTTCATACAATCTGCTGACGCCTCACTGACAGTTAGTTTTAGGGGTGGGGTTAGGAGTGGACCTAATCAAATCCTATATATTAATATAATTAAAATAGTTAAACAATTTTCATGACAAGGATGACAAATTCATGCAAATACTTTTAGTGTTATTTTAATGTTATTGGTAGAACCAGACATTGAAAGAGAAACAAATGGGATTCTAAGAACGCACAGTCTTGCTTTGGAACTTTCTGCTGAGTGGTATAAGTGTGTGTTTCCATAGAGACAAAGTCATTGGCAAAATTAGAGTTAACTCAAGTCAGATTGGAGTCACAAAAATGGATCCACTCAGTTTGGAGTGTTGTGCATTGGTGAAGTAACAAATTACAAATAATCATATAGTTTATTTTTTCAGAAATTGTACTTTAAAAATTGTGTACTTTTACTCCGATATTTTCGCTCCGTTTGTGGTTGTTACATGCTTCTTGTTTTAATTTAATTTCATGCATCTGTGGAAACAACTGTATCATGCAATGCCATAATCAAAAATGTTCATTAACTGGAACATTGAGTATATAACTCCACTTTAAGACATACTCACGAACTTCCCTAAGCACTTCACCTCGGGGGAATCGCCACCCGCCATTTTGAAGTTTGTTCAACTTAGTCAATTGGACGAGGGAAGTTTATTTGAACAGACCCTCGACCCCTTGATTTTGACAGAGGGAGCAAATCAGACCATGATACAACATGATTGTGATGTCACAGCAGATTGCGCTTAATTTACTCCCAGTCTCCCACCCCACACAATATGTATGATATTGCCGTTATTTTGACATTTAACCGCATTTAATTATTGTAGCCTACTATTAAGTTGACTTTTTTTTTTTACGCGGATATAGTTGATTGTATTATTATCATTTTTGTGTATTTTTTATATTTAATATAAATATATCCATATATTAATATGTATTATTTGTTAGATTACATTTTTTAACAGCCCAAGCATACATACAGTACTAGGGATGGTAAGATTCACAGAGTCGCATCGGTGCATCGGCATTTAAATAAGTGTGCATCGGATACAAGTTGGCATTTGTATCGCGATGCATCGTTTCTAACATAGCCTATCTGCATCGGTAAACAACTATTTATTCATATAGAATTATTAGTAGATGCGCTATACTTTTACTATTTAGAAAGTGACCAATAATTTGTGACCACTATTTTATTATGTAACTGTTAGATTGATTTCTCCTTTCTGAACTGTTGCTCAAGCGCGTTCTCTCATCACCACTGCTGCAGCTGCTACGTAAATATGACGTATCACAACATTATGGAGACCAAGGCGTGTCCTGAGAGTCACCTACCTGGAACTAGCTATACTTTACATTTTATACCTATGCTATAAAATATACAGGCAGTACGACTAATTTAACAACACACTTGAAGTGCCGACACAGTGTGAGTTCATCCTTAAATTGTTTCACTGTTAAATGTGTGAGCTGTTAAATGTGTAACTGGAGACAGGACAGGAAACGAATGTCTGTTTTTACTTAATCTTTTGTTTGAGAAAGAGCCATGTGTTAAACGTCAGATGGCACTGTAGGCCTATATCTGAACAAAATAAATTAAAGTTACCTATATATACCATATTGAATTGCATAGCATCATAATTTTCTCCATTGCATTGTATTACATTGAATCGCATCATCGAATCGAAAGCGGATCACACCGCATCGCAGCTCCCCTACTACTCTCCATTGGAAATGAATGACTTCCGGTCCGACAGCTGTCGTCTGTCGTGTGCAGTAGAAAGGCGGCTAGTAGTGAATCGTATTGCATCGCATCGGTAGCTGCTTATATGTATAGTTAATGTATTGTATCGTTGGCTATGCATCGAGATGCGTATCGCATCGGCCTGAGTTATGGAGATACACATCCCTAATAAATACAGGCCTATAGAAATTCATAAGGAAACAATATATAGCGGATTACAAGTGATCAAGGGCTTAAGCTATTGTTATACTTTCCGCGTCCGCGAGGGTCCGTGTGACGTAAAAATTATCATCGGAGGGTGTGCGCGGAGGCTCTTTGCGGAAATCTGCATGCCTCTCATTTTTTGTGACCACGCGGACTAGGCTGCAAAAGCACCAACTGCGCATCAGCACCAACTACGCAGATTTACTGCGCATGTGCAGAACATGTCCGCCTAGCGGACCCCAGCATACACTATTTAGTAGTATAAATACAAGTAGGTTTTTTTTCAATCCAAATACAATACAGATAGTTTCAATCCACTGAATTGGCTCTATCACTCCCTCTCCTCTCTCCACATAGCTGGTGTGTGGTGAGCGCACTGATGCCGTTGTACTGTGGCTGCCGTCGCATCATCCAAGTGGATGCTGCACACTGGTGGTGGTTGAGGAGAGATCCCCTGATATGATTGTAAAGCGCTTTGGGTGTACAGTAGTATATATGCATAGTGCTATATAAATGCTCATAATAATAGTTTTGTCCGTGCTGTCTGCGGCTGTCAATGTACGCGTCCAAACTGGAGTATAACCGAGGTTTAGGGTGTTTCATTTGAACACATTTCAAGGCTTTCTGCCAGTAGTGGGCGCTCATGCAACAGAGCAATGACATACATCTGAGGAAACAAGATGGAGGGAAGTTAGTGAGGAAAGGTCATACATTTTTTTTTTACTTAAGTTAGGACCCAAATGGCACCCTAAGCACTCTCGGCCTACCTTCAAGTCCGCACTTTCGTGACGTAACGCTGCTTTGACTCTGGGAAAGAAGTCTGCTACGGAGTTCATATCAGTGCGGGCTCGGCAAAAGTGCGCATCGAGGGCGCATATCGACCGCAAACGGGGGGCGCTCGAGAGCACCCTTCTGAAACCTAAAATGACAAATGGCACACCCTATACGGTATCACCCTATGGGACTTCTTCCCGACAGTCAAAACGACGTTACGTCACGAAAGTGCGGACTTGAAGGAAGACCGCAAGTGCTTAGGTGCCATTTGGGACAGGGCCATTCTGACAGACAATAAATAGTGTATTTACCAAAGGTGGCTGAGAGAGCTCAATATGCTGCAACTGAAGAAAACACATGCAAATAGAAAAAACATAGATTAAACATAGATAAACATTCTTGTTATACCGTCACATTAAAAATACAAAGCTTAATGTTGATGTCAGAAAATAGAACATGAAGGAAATGTTACAGCTCATCCAGTCAAACTGGTGAATAAGGATTATTTGTTGCGCAACCTTATTTTGAAATAATTTGTTTCAGTCTTTTTGAGTGGAACTTCTCCAAACCTAAAGTACCTCTCATATTCTAAAACCCTGTTGGCTCAGTAGGGAAAATGTGGATGAAGAGATGCTGCAGATTGCGCGTCTATCTTCCACTCTCCGCTGCCACTTCCACTCTCTGCTGCCACGTCTCTCACTCACGCAGCAGTAGACCTGCAGCAGTCTACAGCCTGTTTACTCTTGATGAGGTTATTATGAACGTGAAATGCGTGACAGTGAAAAGTGAAAAGTGTGTTGGGGACATTCCAAAATGCTTAATGTGAAAAAAATAAAACTCTGTTGGAGATGATATAGTAACTGTTGGAGGATATAGTATTCCCCAAAAGAGAATGTGAATTACAGTACAGTGTTTTCTACATTTTTAAATTGCATTGTTCAGTGTTATTATAAGGGGGTAGAACCTGCAGCAGTACTGATGAGTACTTTTAAATACGATTTTATTGTACTATTTATGATTTTGAAAAGTACTTTTTACACACTTCATTTTTTTTTGGAAAGTAATGGTACTTTTACTTGAGTAGATTCTTCTTCAGTACTCTTTCCACCCCTGGTGACTGCATTTACCATTGTCCTGGCCACATTCCACCCATTGACCCTTACCAATCATGGCCTCCTAATAATCCCCATCCACTGAATTGGCTATATCACTCTCTCTCCTCTCTCCACCTATAGCTTGTGTGGTGAGCGCACTGGCGCCATTGTACTGTGGCTGCCGTCGCATCATCCAAGTGGATGCTGCACACTGGTGGTGGTTGAGGAGAGACCCCGACATCATTGTAAAGCGCTTTGGGTGTACAGTAGTACATATGAAAGCGCTATATAAATGCCTCATTCTATTCTATTCTAATCAGTGACCGATTCCAGAACATAAGCTTGACTATGCTGTGTAAAATTGGCACAATTTCAACAAAATGTATGTAGAAATCTACTTCACTTTATATTAGAGCTGTCTTTACTTCCCTGGTGTAGTACATCCCATCAACAAGCTATTTGGGATTACGTATAACCCATCTTGTCATTTGTGGGGATAGGAAAATTACGCTGCGAGGGAGCTCAACGCTGTGTTATGGCATTGACACTTTGGGAACGCCTTCAGTGTGTGCCGGTGTCTGAAGCCTGTGCTATTAGCCGACGGAGATAGACCATAAAAGGGCACCTACGTCTCCGAATCCCAGCTTCTTTGTCTTCAGAAACAGCATGTCTGTTTCAGTGTGATTGTTTATTTGTGCTGCCCTTCCCTTGCTAATTTATGAGGGATGATGCTCACAATATGATGTTTTATTTTACAAAGTTCGAGATAGATAGATAGTAGGGGTTAAAGGGATCGTTGTTAATCCGTGATCCGTACGGACCAGGCCACACGGTTCGGCACGCATGTGATTCACAGATTCATTTCAAGTTAACTGCCATAGACTGAAAGTTTATAATTTGGCACGTATTTTGTTCTGCTAGATCAGGGGTTCCCAAACTTTTTAGCCCGCGACCCCCATGATAAATGCGCTGCTGCCCCGCGACCCCGCACCTCCCCCGCCCCACCTCAACAACCCCTCCCGTCGCGTGAAATGTACAGCAAATCGATTTTATGCCCAGTCTCAAAGCACACACAGTTATATTTTATTGTTCTCCGCGCAAAATCAGTGTTACAATTCTGCATGAGCCACTCGATATCCCCCTGTTCTCTCTCGGAGAGTTAAGTTGTTTCCACAGTTGATAGGGAAATACAAGTGTTCGCGCCCGCGCCTCCGTGCCTCACACTCCGCACGAACCCTTGGATATGCAAAATCTTGTGTTTATTTGTGATAATCAAATAAAACCCTGTATAACCCGTATTATGACTGACATTTGACTAATTGCTGTGTTCCTTTTTTGGATACAAGCGTCTTCTAAATACGTAGCCTTGTAGGCTGATAATAATAATGATAGGCTAATTATTATTATTATTTGCGTTTATAACTATAGAGTTCACTTAAGTCATTAATATGTTTATCATAAAATAATTTATGAATGCTTTATTTTTAAGCAAAAATTATGCAAAAAAAATGTAGCCCTATTTTATCCAAAACTGTAAAATATAGCCTATAAAAATAAAGCATTGCTACATTTCTTTTGCCCTCGTAACTCTCCCTCTTTTCTGCGGAAAAACTCGATAGGTTTAGCAGCGAGATTGGGATGTTTAGTGTTCAGATATCTTTGCATTTTTACCGGCTTAAGACTCTCGTGAGCAAGGACTTCAGAGCACACTACGCACTGGGGATGTTGTTCTCCGTTTACGACCTGACACAGAAATCCATACTTAATAAATTCCTCTCTTTATTTTCTTGATTTGGAACAAGCAGGATCCGAGTGATGGGCTTGGCGGGCTCCACCCTTAGCAGAAGTGGAGGGCATTTCGTGCGGCTCACCCTCACTGACCTCCGCTTGCTGCGCGTGATGTACTTGACTTGACAACTTGATTGTGATTGGCGCTGACGTAATCTCGTAATGCTGGGACAAAATTACAAATTGAATTAAAATATATACCGGTATATTATATATATATATATATTTTTTTTTTTTATCAGACTTTTCTGCAAACACTATTTAACAAGTATTGAATTTAATTAATTGCAACAAAAATATATATTATATTTATATTTTTTCCACTTTTTTTTATAGAAATCATCTCGCGACCCCTGCGTCGGGGTACCGCGACCCCCCACTTTGGAAACCACTGTGCTAGATTACACATTCAGTAGATTTTAAACCATTCCAGTGAAATAAGAGGCAAAAGAGAATTTAATTTGATACTCACGCGCTGTTATCTTTGCGCACAGCTGCACACACCCGAGATGCGCGCACACAGAGAGAGGCACGTTTCAGATAGCGTGCAAACTCCGAATTGATTACTCTTTCGGTTTTGCTTGAACTTGGATGGACACATACACACAAAACTATGTCAAAATACCAGTCTCGGAAAGTATTCTTGTAAACACAGTTGGTTATGTCTCAAGAGAAAGAGAAAAAGAGAAGGATGTGCATCATTATTGTATCAGTGCATTTGGTCTTAAAGTGACAGTAGTCTATGCATACCTGCTGTTATGTCATAGTTCTATAGTCTATAATGTCATAATTTCATTAATGCTAATCAAACTACAAAACACAGCTTTAACAAAGATGAATCTATATAAAATGTATACAATGGACATAGTGTTATTTTACATTTAATTATTACATTTCTCTACCTGAAATGAATACTACTGTAATGAAAGCGTAGAGGCAGTCGGATCCATTTGCAGAACTTTATTCATAAAACACAAGGAAACACGAGGAAACATGCAGCATGGCAAAACAAGACTTCACAAAGGGTAATACTGAGAGTGGGGTATAAATGTGTGTGGAGCTGTGAGTGGAACTAGGTGCAGGTGTGAGGGTGATCAGTGGCAACAGATGTGAGAAATTAGTCCAGAGTGTGTGCGTGAACAGTCCAAGGGAATGAAGTGCAGGGGTGAAGCGCCCCCTCGAGGGCAATCCAGCCAAACATGGTCACATAACCCCCCCTTTAAGGAGCGGCTACCAGACGCTCCAAATAAAATCCAGGCGGGGGGCAGAGTGAAGACTATCCTGGGGGAGGGACGGAGGGCCAGGCCCGTGCAGGGGAACGGGACCAGGACACAGGCAAGGCGGGCCTGGGCCATGGAGCGTGGGTGACCAGGGTGGAGCAGGACGTGACGGCGGCCAGGGCGGAGCAGGACGTGAGGAGGTCCAAGTAGGCGGCGCCTCCATGGCCCTCACAGAGTACCTCCTGCCCCCCCCAAAAAAATACTTGGGGAAATCAAAAGCTAAAGCCTCCGGGCTGGAAACCACCACAGCAAAAGGCTCCCAAAGCTTGAGAGGCGCAGGTAAGGCGAGGCGCAGAGGCGGGACCGGCAGGGCGAGGCGCAGAGGCGGGGCCGGCAGGGCGAGGCGCAGAGGCGGGGCCGGCAGGGCGAGGCGCAGAGGCGGGGCCGGCAGGGCGAGGCGCAGAGGCGGGGCCGGCAGGGCGAGGCGCAGAGGCGGGGCCGGCAGGGCGAGGCGCAGAGGCGGGGCGAGGCGCAGAGGCGGGGCCGGCAGGGCGAGGCGCAGAGGCGGGGCTGGCAGGGCGAGGCGCAGAGGCAGGGCCGGCAGGGCGAGGCGCAGAGGCGGGGCCGGCAGGGCGTGGAGTCTGGGAACGCCCTCCGGAGCCTGGCGAGCCAAACGAGTCCTCCTTCTCCTTCTGCGACGGCGCTTCACTGGGCTTGATTCATTACTGGATGCACTTGACTCACTGGATGGGCTTGATGCATTACTGGATGCACTTGACTCACTGGATGCACTTGACTCACTGGATGCACTTGACTCACTTGACTCACTGGACGCACTTGACTCACTGGACGCACTTGACTCACTGGACGCACTTGACTCACTGGACGCACTTGACTCACTGGACGCACTTGACTCACTGGACGCACTTGACTCACTGGACGCACTTGACTCACTGGACGCACTTGACTCACTGGACGCACTTGACTCACTGGATGCACTTGACTCACTGGATGCACTTGACTCACTGGATGCACTTGACTCACTGGATGCACTTGACTCACTGGATGCACTTGACTCACTGGATTCTTTCGAGTCGGCTGGCACGCGCTCAAACTCTGGTTTGGCTGGCGAAACCTCCACTGCCTCCGGATTAGCAAACTCAACAGGACCAGTGCGGAATCCGGGCTCGAGGGGTCCAACACGATGAATGGGTTTGGCAGAAACGGTATACTTGAAGGCCCCTCTGACGGTTATCAAGTGAGGATCAAACAGTTTAGCGAGATGAGTCTTAAGTGGCGTGCGGAAAGAGAGAGAGAAATCCGCCGCATACGAACCTCCCCGGCGCAGGGACAAGAGCAGTTCCTCGGGATCCTCCTCTCCTGCGGGGAGTTCGAAAGCCTCTCTGAATCGGGCGATAAAAACGGCATAAGAGGGGAACGAAATTCGACCTGGTTCCCAGAGCGCGCCTGCCCACTCCAGAGCCTTACCAGTGAGCAGTGAGCAGATGAAGGAAACACGGTCGTAATCCGAGGTGTAAAACTGGGGCTGATGCTTCAAATACACGCTGCACTGCTGAAGAAATCCCTCACATGCCACAGGTGAGCCATCAAACTTCTCGGGGAAGGATAATTTAGGATAGCTTGACGCCGTACTCACGCTTGATGTGACTGGCGCAGGTGCAACGGGTGCTTGCGCTTGATTAGCGACCGCGCTCTGCTGAGTGAGGGTATGAACGGACCTCACTAGTTCCTCGGTGAGATTCGTCAACTTGACGAGCTGTTGTTGGTGTGTGACCAACACAGATGCCCGGGAATGAACCTCAGAAGCAAGACACTGGAAGTCTGCTGGATCCTGTATTGGTGAAGTCTTCTGTAATGAAAGCGTAGAGGCAGTCGGATCCATTTGCAGAACTTTATTCATAAAACTGACCGAGGAGACATGCAGCATGGTAAAACAAGACTTCACAAAGGGTAATACTGAGAGTGGGGTATAAATGTGTGTGGAGCTGTGAGTGGAACTAGGTGCAGGTGTGAGGGTGATCAGTGGCAACAGATGTGAGAAATTAGTCCAGAGTGTGTGCGTGAACAGTCCAAGGGAATGAAGTGCAGGGGTGAAGCGCCCCCTCGAGGGCAATCCTGCCAAACATGGTCACAACTACAGTTTGACATTACTTTATTCGTAACTTTGTTATATTGTATTTATCTACAATAGTTTTGTTATTTGTGTATTTGTTCTTATTTTTCACTAATAATAATATAAACTATATATACTATATATACTTTATTAATATTTGAACTTTATTAGTCAGACTAGTCATTTTTGATGTGGTATAGAAGTACTTAAAGTGTGCTTTAAGTATTAAATGTAAAGCAAAGTTAACCTTTTTTTTCTTGCTGATCCGAAGAATTATCTGATCTGTGGCTTAAAAAACCTATTATGATCCGAACCATGAGTTTTGTGATCCGTTGAACCACTAATAGATAGATAGATAGATACACATAGCTTACTCACCTATGTTCATCAACAGTTTTCTGAACACCTCAACCACCCTGACTTCACACTATCGGGGGGTTCCTATCCCACGCATGGGGTATGTCACCGTCGTAAGACCATCATGGCGGATCCCCCCTTCACAGTTTGGGGTGTGGTCTTGAAGGGCAACCCAGCTCATGGCTGCTGGGAGGCAACCCCGTGTTGGTCAGGCGGACAACACTGTGATAGTCTCCTATATATTCTGGATTCCAGACATGAGAACCTCTGCAAGCCATAAGGGTTATGCACAGATGCTCCGTACCCCTTTTTTATGGAAGACCCCAATGTTGCCTAGGGTCTCACTCTTGGAACGGCTTAGCGTCACAGGGGTATCCCAACGGACACCTACTTCACAAGCTGAGTTGTGGTCTTGGATGGCTATCCAGCCCAGAGTCTCTGGGAGGGACGTCATCCATCCATCCATCAATCAAGCTCTTCCGGGGGAATACCGAGGCGTTCCCAGGCCAGCCGGGAGACATAATACCTTCAGCGTGTCCTAGGTCTTCCCCGGGGTCTCCTCCCAGTGGGATGTGCCCGACACATCTCCCCGGGAAGGCATCCAGGAGGCATCCGGAACAGATGCACGAGCCACCTCAGCTGACCCCTCTCAATGTGGAGGAGAAGCGGCTCTACTCTGAGCTCCTCCCGAGTGACCCAGCTCATCACCCTACCTCTAAGGGACCACCTTATATCTACCTCATCCACAATCCCTCTCCATACACCGGCGAAGCTCTCAAGGCATTTAAAAGCACTGAAGCCTACCTCTACTTTACTTCGGGATGGGTTAATGATCCCAAAATCTATCATCTGGAGATGAAGAAAATGTTCTCGATAACAGGACGGGTGTTATTAACGTTACTCGAGTAATCGCTGCATTGCTGAACCGAATTGCTAATAATGTCGGTAAAGCACATCTCCTGTATTATTAGTGAGGTTTGGACACCTTTATTTTCAATTCTCATTTATTTGTAAAGCGCTTTTCACAATATCGTTTCAAAGCCGCTTTACAGAAAATGCATGGGTCTACATTACAATTTAGAGGGTCCAAGTTATGCATTTCAGAAATGTTTAAAAAGTTATCTATAGGCTAATCTATTAATCTAAACAATGTATTAATTTAAGGCAGAAACAGTGAGCAGTAGTTTAGCATACTGAAGCAGGTAACAACATCATTCAGCCATACATATAAATTTAGTAATTTTAGTAATACAGTTTAGTAATGTAAAAATAGATAGCTGTCTAGAATGACGTTATACGTGTTCCAACTGTAAACTACATGTTTTAATTAAGCTAGCTAACCTGTAATATGCAATAATAATGTAAAATTAAAAGTAATTTTACTTTATTAAATTTCCAGGTGAAGCATTCACAAAGCCTCAGTGTAACACCGGATAACAGTACAGGAAGATGGGACGTACTGTTCTAGTCATAGACAGTATATAAACGGTTCTAGTAGGTGTGCAGTGATCCCTCTTTATAGCAGCAATCCATCTCTGACGACGCTCAGGGTTTTTGGGGATATTGTAAAACGTTAATTTCTCATTTCTTTGAGATTTGCTGTTATCGCAGCTTACAGCAGATAGACGGCATGTTTGGATTCGGTCCTACAAATGGCGGCCACACTGCTGAGTGACGTCACGTGAAACCCGTGAATAAACATTATCTGGAAGGTTATTATAAAGTTGCAACAGATGACTATAATACCTTGTTAAATAGTTAATGAACAGTACCAGTAAAACACGTGGGTTGTCCTGATACTGTACTTCAAAATGTAACAGTGTAAAAATTGCCACACAGAATAAAGTAACTGTTCAAGGTCCATTGGTAACTTATAAAAATAATGTCATATTTGCGTAAACTGTTACTACCGCATATCACACGACACTAGCACATTAAGATAAGCTATGAAAAAATCATGTTCCTCTGCCTCTTTCTGGTTAAATACTGTTTATAGATGGGTAAAAAGACTGTTTGCTAACTGTTAAATGACAATTAACTAAAGATTAAATAACTAACCATTTACCATCTATTAATGATGGTTATTATAAAGTGTTACCGAAAAGATATGTTAGCATTTCCATATTTTGATATTAGAAGGGAAGGGATGCAGCTGCTTTCACAACTAGCCTACCAATGCTTAAAATCATCCCAAGCTAATGTTTGATGCACAGCATTTATTGTGTGGTTTTCCTAACCCCCATAAATAGATTATCACGGTGGAATAGTTAGTAGGCTATATGCTATGCCACTTTCATCAAAACCTATTACAAGCTATAGCAATGTCATAAATACGATAAACAGTGATTCTGGAACAGATCTGCGTCTTCCTTATCCCGTTAAAAAAACATATTACTGCAAAAGAAAAGTTGCACTAACTGTTCGTTACCAGCAGCGTTTGCCGTCAGGCAGGTAGCTAACATAAACATATTTTTGCTAGCCTACCTGCTGCAAAATTACACCATTTGTACAAGACAAGTAGAGCTATTTTATCCAGTGTAATTTATCACTTACCACTATCTTGTTTTTCTTTTTCTTTTCTGGCTTCCTGAAGCATAATTCCGCTTTATTATGACTACCGAGGAGGTTTTGTATTTTGCCGGCTGCAGAGATCGCGTGGTTGGCTGGCTGCTGTCAGCGAGAGGGGCCCTCTTGAGGGGTATCCCGATAACAGTGTCATTGCACTTTACTGCATTGACTATCAAAGGGGTGCTCACGCAGTTTGTCGTTGCATTTTATTCTTAACCAGTCGTTGTCTTGGGGCCCCAGGCCAGCTCGGGGCCCCAAGCAATTGCTTGGTTTGCTTGCCTTGTCGCGACGGGCCTGCCGGTGCCTTGACTTTAGCTTGGGGTATGGACGAGTCCACCTCCAAGCCCTCGGCCTCTGCTTCCTCAATGGAAGACGTGTTGGTGGGATTGAGGAGATCCTCAAAGTGTTCCTTCCACCATCCGACGATATCCCCAGTTGAGGTCAACAGCTGCCCACCTCCATGGTAAACAGTGTTGGTAGGGCACTGCTTCCCTCTCCTAAGGCGCCGGACAGTTTGCCAGAACACCTCGGTGTGGAGATTGGGGAAAATACGGCAGGTCCAAAGAGGAGGCTGTGACCAAGAGGGCAGGAAACGTTCATCTAATTTACTTTTGGGACGGATGTACTGCTTCTTGGCTGGCCAGTCGATGTTTAACCTGGCAACAGCGCAAGTCACAACCTCCACCAGCTCCTTATATACAGGAGAGTGAGGTGGCGAGTCCTCAACATCTCCTGCATCGATGCTTACAACATCTAACTCTTCAGAGCTAGATAATTACAGCAACGGTGCCTAATTTGGCAGCAAACCCTGAGAAAATCATTGGACTGATTTAAATCATGCAGAGCGTTCCCATATCACCATTTGACACAGCGCGATTTCCCTTTAAAGCTGCAGTCCGCAGTTTTTCCTCTTTGTCGCCATCTCTGTTCGAAATCTACAATTGCAGTTATTCACTGAATTATCAACTTTACGTGAGTTGTACCTTGACATGGCACAGCGCGGATGAATCCAATGTTTTGAGGTGAATGTGCGGCTGTCAGTCGACGCGCCGGTGTGGATACACTCTTTTTTTTACAGTCTATGATGGCATTTGCAATCAATAGTATGGAATGGAAGTATGACCAACAAAATAATTTTCACCGGAAAATGTCATCTGAACAAGTAAGTAACTGTTTACTGTTCTGACCATCCATCCATCCATCTTCTTCCGCTTATCCGGGGCCGGGTCGCGGGGGCAGCAGTCTAAGCAGAGATGCCCAGACTTCCCTCTCCCTAGCCACTTCCTCCAGCTCTTCCGGGGGGACACCGAGGCGTTCCCAGGCCAGCCGGGAGACATAGTCTCTCCAGCGTGTCCTAGGTCTTCCCCGGGGTCTCCTCCCGGTGGGACGCGCCCGGAACACCTTCCCGGGAAGGCGTCCAGGAGGCATCCGGAACAGATGCCCGAGCCACCTCAGCTGACCCCTCTCGATGTGGAGGAGCAGCGGCTCTACTCTGAGCTCCTCCCGAGTGACCGAGCTTCTCACCCTATCTCTAAGGGATCGCCCAGCCACCCTGCGGAGAAAGCTCATTTCGGCCGCCTGTATCCGGGATCTTGTCCTTTCGGTCATGACCCAAAGCTCATGACCATATGTGAGAGTAGGAACGTAGATTGACCGGTAAATCGAGAGCTTCACCTTGCGGCTCAGCTCTTTCTTCACCACGACAGACCGGTACATCGACCGCATTACTGCAGAAGCTGCACCGATCCGTCTGTCAATCTCCCGTTCCATCCTTCCCTCACTCGTGAACAAAACCCCAAGATACTTGAACTCCTCCACTTGAGGCAGGAACTGCTGTTCTGACCAACAAAGGGAAAAAAATTGTTGCAGTAAATCGCGCTGATTAAATCTAACGATCGCTTATCATATCACGTCAAACTATGCAAATTATACTTTTTTCTCAAATTGTAATGTTAAAGGGTTAGTTCACCCAAAAATGAAAATAAGGTAATTAATGACTCACCCTCATGTCGTTCTAAGCCCGTAAGACCTCCGTTCATCTTCGGAACACAGTTTAAGATATTTTAGATTTAGTCCGAGAGCTTTCTGTCCCTCCATTGAAAATGTATATACGGTATACTGTCCATGTCCAGAAATTTAATAAAAACATCATCACAGTAGTCCATGTGACATCAGTGGGTTAGTTAGAAGTTTTTGAAGCATCGAAAATACTTTTTGGTCCAAAAATAACACAAAATAAGACTTTATTCAGCATTGTATTCTCTCCCGGGTCTGTTGTCAATCCTTCACAGTTACGCTGATGGCGTAAGACGCTGATGACGTGTTATCTGGTGCGCCCGAGCTTCATTTATAGACTGAGGGAAACGCACGCTATAAAAGTGTCTCATCCGCGACATGCACATTTACGCACCATTAAAAAAAATGATATCCACGCAAACAATGTAGAATAGCTTGAATATAGCGTGCGTCTCCCTCAGACTGTAAACGAAGCTCGGGCGCACCAGATAACACGTCATCAGCGTCTTACTACACTGTGGAGTCCTGAACGCAGATTCACAACAGACCCGGGAGAGAATACAATGCTGAATAAAGTCTTATTTTGTGTTATTTTTGGACCAAAAAGTATTTTCGATGCTTCAAAAACTTCTAACTAACCCACTGATGTCACATGGACTACTGTGATGATGTTTTTATTAAATTTCTGGACATGGACAGTATACCGTATATACATTTTCAATGGAGGGACAGAAAGCTCTCGGACTAAATCTAAAATATCTTAAACTGTGTTCCGAAGATGAACGGAGGTCTTACGGGCTTAGAACGACATGAGGTTGAGTCATTAATTACATTATTTTCATTTTTGGGTGAACTAACCCTTTAACAACATCAGCATTGCGTGACTACATTTAATGCCCTTCAGATATTTATCCTTGTTTTCGCATGGGCCCGGTTGCAGTCTCTTTTTTTTTTTCTGTAGCCACTCCGAAGTCTTTTGCATTTTACATCGGGTGAATCTCCAGTTGTCACTGGTGATTGTTGTTTGAACCTTTCTGGATCCGCCATCAAATTGATAAGTTCAATTATATCAGTGCTGTGAGAAAAGGCTATAAATCTCTAGCTCCAACATCCTCACACGCAATATAGCCTACTAGCCGAGACACCTTCTTGATGTGTACAGATGTGACGTAATGATGCAAAGACATGCTCAAATTTCTCGCGGAAATCCACCAGTACCACTGGAATTAAAAACATTATTACAAGCTTACTGTTTTGAATCGAGCTAAGGCAAGCAGATAGTTTTGAACACTGGCTGGATATGTACTTGCA
Source organism: Phoxinus dragarum (assembly GCA_033366665.1). NCBI lineage: Eukaryota > Metazoa > Chordata > Actinopteri > Cypriniformes > Leuciscidae > Phoxinus > Phoxinus dragarum. The sequence continues at coordinate 90,797 of JARPMJ010002946.1, forward strand.
CACATTTATTTTGGATAATTTTTAACCCAAAAAAGCTACAAACTGCCGCTTTAAAGGGACCTGGATTTAATATCAATTTAAAATATAATACATATTTGTTTAATTCAAGTATTCAGTTTGCAGTTAACTATATTATTTGAAAGTATATTATTTCTGTAATTAGTCCTTAATTAGTACTAAATTAGTACTACTAAAAGTGTGATAAACTGTACTTTTTCACAAGAGGTATGACCTCTTATAGTCTATAGATGACCTCAAAGATGGATAGATGACAGACTAAAAGCTACAAAACTCAAATTCTCAAATTTAGAATTCAAAATAGTTTTTACTTAAAATCCCCCTGTAGTAAATAATTGTATCACTTAAAAGTAATCTTTGATCAGCATTGAGTAAATGCTGCAATACTGGTTTAATTTAGCCATAGATGTTTGAACCAGAAACTAATTCAGAAGAAGAAGAGGAAGAAAGAATTGGGCTCGTCTACAAGTCAATGTTTCAGAATGGTAACATTGTTTTATGTATCGCTCTATATCGCACACATGAATAATTGATTTGATTAGTCTTTTACTACATTATCAAATAGCTAATACTGTGTTGCTAATGTTACACAAACGCTTTGAACAATTTAGAACGTCAGTGGAGAAAAGGTTGAGAACCCACCCCTCTACTTTGCAGTATAGTTAATGATATGCTAAAGCCCTCCCCCATGTTGACGGGATTGGTTACAACATGCTTGTGACGTATAACACGGGCGATCTTTGGTAAACCTAGGTTATAAGGAGAAAATACTCAGCAGAACCTGTGTAGACTTATGTTTTATGACAAATCATGAGTAAATTAATAGTAAAAACACCACACAGGCATATAAACAACATTACAAACATGAGTTGACCCCAGGGGGTCTTTAAAAAGCAGTTATTTCATAACAACTCTCAGAGTGTTTGGCATTGTAATGAGTATTACAATGTTGAGATATTTGGTCTCGGAATACATCTGGTACGCTGCAGCTGCTGTTGGTTATTGCTTCTGCAGAGCAAGTATGGGACTTGTGACTGCCAATACATACATGACACACTGCTGCGAGCAATTAATACATGCTGCGGCTGTACAATATAGTGTACATGAATTGCCCACGGCAGATCTAATACAGGTGCAGGTGGGAAAGATGGAGGGTTTCTGAAAGTGCGCTACACTGCTACGGCAAATGCTAACTAAGTATTGGAAGGTTTAACATGCAAGCTTATTGGCTACTGATACAGCAGGAACCAATCAGCTGTGCCCTATAGAGAATGATGTAATTGCAAGCAGCTTGAGTTAAGGACCCATTTAGTCTGCATTATCTAGAGTTTCATGACATCTTTGTATTTCAGACTGACACAAGACATCCTGCGTGAATGGTCACTATAAGACGCATATGAATTTTGTCTCTCTGTCACACACACACACACACACACACACACACACACACACACACACACACACACACACACACACACACACACACACACACACACACACACACACACACACACACACACACACACACAAACACACACACACACACACTGCCCCCACAGTGAGATATTAAGCCTTTCCCTAAGCCAATACACCTCCTCCAATCATACACAAAATACATCAAATCCCACCAGATGGTAAGTGTGATAGCAACTGACCCACATGCTGTATGCCCTATACCGAGGCAAATTTATAGGCATCTTGCTGTTCTGGTCCATAGCAGTGCGTTGTTTAAAATTCTGCAAATTTTTGACTGGAGTTTAAAGCCAAAACTGGCAAAAAAAAAAAATTTGATACGTTTTTTTCAATCAGTCATAGTTTCTACACAAATTTTAATTATCTCAGTCAAAAACGGATTTCTAATATATGTATTTCTGTATTTTTTCCTACATTAAGTGGGAAGTTATATTTGTTAATGTGCAAAATACTATCCACTGTAGCCTACATGAAATGTAGTACACCAGCTGCTTGGGTGACACAATGTGTGCAAGATGCATGTCAAATGACATTCAACATGATGAACTGCATCATTGTAAACGCTATGAAAGTTCAGCAGTGCATACATTATGGGACACCATTTACAATCAGTTTTAACAAACATTAATGTTATTCAATTAATGTGTATATGGCAGTATAATTTAGCCAGGATCATCTCTTAGTATGTGATCTCACTCTTCTCCCCAGGTTGGCCCTTTGGGAGCATGGTCTGCAAAATGAGCGGTATGGTCCAGGGCATATCAGTCTCAGCATCTGTTTTCACCTTGGTTGCCATAGCGGTTGACAGGTAATGTCATGGTAATATCACCTTATCCCTCACCTCAGGCATTAATGATGCACTGTCAAAAGATCATACGACATAGAATGACAGTTGCTATTTCAAAAATATTTAAATAGCATTTGAGCTTGAATATTTAAAGAGTGGTTTCTTAACCTTTGTGACTCGAAGGCCCTTCATTATACAACATCCAGCACAATATATATAAAAGCTATGATATTTCTAGCATGTAATCATGACAAAGCTGCTTGTTTTCAAACTTTTTTTATTAAGAAACTGTGAGTATTTATGTATTAAATTAAATAACTATGATTAATTTTGTGATTTGTGAATTTTTTCTTTTTTATTAAGATTTGTGGTAAAATCTTTGGATATATTAATAATAATGTCTTCATTGAAATACTTAAAGTTATCCTGCTGACCCAGGTGTAACTTTTATTTTCTGTTTAGTTCCTGTTAAGCCTGCCTGAGTTCGTAGTTTGTTTCCTTGGTAACTCATTAGTTAAAAATTCTGTTCAGCGGTGCCTGTTTCATTTTCTCATTTAGGGCACGTGTACACTGCCCTGCAAAGGCAAAAGACCTTAACTCGCTAGAGTGTGAAACTGAGAAAAATGACTTTAAAGTTTCTGTTTTGTCCAGACAAAAGTATTATAGGTAGGACTCCCAAAATTTCACAACTAGTTGCTATAATGAATAAATGTTTGTATGCAAAAAATCTTGAGCTCAAAATTGACCTGTGACCCTTGTTTGGCAGTTACTGTATTCTGCCTTTGTATCATGTGCCAAAAATAAGGAGTCGTGCAAAGGCAAAAGGCAGTAACTGACATATAATCAATATTTGCTTACTGTCCCCCATACTTACATCCATTATAAGAACACCTAACCAAGGTCTAGTCATCATGGTATGTGTTTTAAATTATATAGAAGACCTTTGGTTGTTCTTATTTAGTGCTACAGTATGATGATCAGGATAGTGCGGCAACACTAACACAGTTAAACAGTATGACAGATAAGTTACTTTGCAGTACAGTATGTACAGTATGAATAAATTTTTAAATATAATTTAATTATAATTGAATACAAAGGTATATTTATTTAAATGCAAAATATAGAGTAATAATTAATTAAACATTAGACCAAGACTTTAGAGATTAGAGACTGCTCATTTTGAAATAGCAATAAACATGAAAAATCCTGAAAGATTGGTAGAAAGCTCAGTTTGTTTTCATACCAAGAGTTCAAAAAATAACACCAATTCAACTTTATAAAAAACAAAAAAAAGTCTGATTTATATATATATATATATATATATATATATTATATATATATATATATATATATATATATATATAAAATATGATGGATTCTCGTATATATGCTACATATATATGCTCTTTTTAATGCGTTTATTAGAGGTTGAATTCAAATCAAATACTGCCAAACCACCCATAATACTTCTGAATAGTATGTCTACTTCATAAATTGTATGACAATTATGGAAATACTTGGTTCAGACAGATCACTCAAAGCATATATGAAAATGGAGGCACCCTTATATGGTCAGAAAGGAAGCTTGGGTGTCCATCTAGTGAAAGAGTTTGTTACGGCACCCAAATAAAATCTTACTGAAAGCTAATTTTTTGAGGAGATACAGCAGATGACGTGCATTGCTATGGATTACGGATCTTCCATGGATTATATCAGATTGCATGGAAAGGTAGGATGCCTGTGTATTTAATAATTGGTTTTCGGCGTCTGATGTGAGGCGAGTGTCAGCGTCAACGTTAGTGCTAGTTACGTGAACACAGATTCAATTTAGCTAGCTCCGGGCTGTCACTGACATTGACAGATCTGAACCATCGCCCTGAACGAAACTAACAACATTTATGACCACCTAATAGCTTGCATACTATATGGCTTGTTCACCTTGCTTTGTTGATTACATACTTGGAGCAGTTTGTCTGGCCAGCAAAGTGGTGGTATGTTGCTCTCGCAAGCTAACGTTAGTTGAATTAAGCAGATGCAATCGAAAATGTATCATGTTTATAATACATTTTTTGTCTTTATGTCTGCGTTTCAAGGCCATCTCCACCAACATTTTTTCACGAGAGTAATGGTCCATTACGTGTTACGTGGTTTGGTGATAATTAAAGAGCGGCACACTTTGACAGTATGACAAAACCAGAGTACAGTAACATCACAGCGGCACCGTAACATCTCTCTTGATGCCAGGCTAAACAAAGTCAGAACACCTTAACTCAACTTCAGCGTGCTGGAACAAAGGCAAAGAGCCGTAACAACTGTTACGGCGTTCTGCTGTGGTTTCTCGTATGGTTTTGGAAGTTACGGTTGTCATAGACCTTTATTTTCTCGTTAAAACGATCAAATTGACTCACAATATTTATTCACATGATAAAGGAGGTCTCAAATACCACAAAAATGACACTAACTCATTTTTGACCAAACATGATGTTACGGCGTTTTGCCTTTGTAGGGCAGTACACAACAATGGTATGCTTAAAATGGAGACATTTTTCCTTTGGGTTTTTCCTCGAACATACATTGTTCCTCGAACATTGTCAAAACGATTCCCGTTCACACGGATCCACGAAAACGACTAAAAACCCTGTATTCTGCTGCCAGGCCATTAGATGGTGATGAAACACTATAGACTGAAAACGTAATACACATGTGCATGGTGTCATCGTCTTTAGAGATTTGATTTTGTTGTTTACACGGATAACGTTTTCAAATGCTTTTTTGAAACCCGTTTGCAAAAATTTGTGTTTTCAGGCATCCAAAACGCTGTTGTCGTGTAATCGAACGGCCAAAACGCATATGTTTTTAGTTGAAAACAATGTCGTTTAAACAGCTATGTATAGTCTGTGTATATATTCTCCCTGTTTTGTTCAGTTCTTTGTTCGTCGATGTTAAGTGGTGGTGTTAGGCTATCTCCTGAGTTTCTCTGACCTGTTATATGTTGGATTATTGGATTAAATACGGTTTGTTTGATCTACTCCTGTGTCGTGTGATTTAATCCAACTGCTTTGCCTCGAGCAAGAGCAGCAACTTTCGTGGATTTATCCATCTGGCGAGCCTTACAGACTATCCCGATCCTGTCCCCGCTGTTCCCATCAAGTTCTCCTGTGTCTACACTGGTTCCACCCATCTCAGAATCTCTTGACTCCCAGCTTGTTCTGTCCAGCTCAAAGTCTCCAGAGTTCCCACTCCCACCTCCTTTTCAAACTTCAGGCAGTTCCTCTGCCTAGTCTCCGCTGTCTCCCGTCAGTCGCTCAGCTCCTCCTCCTCTACTTCCCCTCTGTGACATGGATCCACCTCCGGCCTTCCGGTATCTCCTGGCTCTGCCTCCAGCCATTAATCACTCCATATCAGCCCATCTTCCAGACTCCTTCGTCTTGCCTCCTCTCTCTCCGTCGGTTCCACCTTGGACCATCGGACTTAAGGCTCCACCGTGCTCCCTCTGTCCTCTGGATCCACCTCGGTCTGACATTGTGCGCCGTCCGCTGCACTCCATCCTATCCTATATGTCCTCTGTATACTTCAACAGCAAGCTAAACTCCACCTAATCAACTTCACAGACACGGAATGTCCTTTTTAATAAGGGTAGGGTAAAACTATGAAATAAGAAGAAACAAGAAACAATATGAATTTACATCCACAATGTGTATATTTATAAATACTTCTTACAAATATCTTTGTAAACTAAATTGAACTTTTCTGCTTATCAAACAACATGAAAATACATTTTCAGGCAAATGAAAGTAATAAGCAAAACAATAGCTCCATATGATCCATATTTGAGATGCACTCAAATAATACATATTACAAATACTTGAAAATAATCAAATACAATTTAATGTAATATGAACAATAACAATAAAACATACAGACGAAGCTACCAAAGGCCAAGGATGAATGCAGATGGTTAACTGGCTACGTCCGAAAAACTAAGGCAGCTGACTTGTTGCCTCGCTGCCCTATCAGGCAATGACTTTGCAGGTAGCATCTGCACATAAAGGAACTTCACGAAACTGATTTCGGACAGACTTCTGAGGCAGTGCAACGATTTAATGATCAACAGCAAAATAGAACAAGCTTTTGTGAAAACTGTGAATATTTAATACTACAATAGTAATTTTTCGCTAGAAATTACATAAGTGGAAGACGTTTATCAAAAGTGTACAAACTGACCACCAGCCACAACTGGAAGGCACGTATTTCCTTGTTAGTCATATGATCAATCAGATTATCATGACAGCATCATGATACATAACCATCAGAACGGCCAGTAGTGGTAGACAAACTACAACATTTACTTTTTAATTATTTTTAAAGGATACTTCACTTCTGGAAAGATGAGTGTGTATTTAAAATGGGTCATTTATGTAGTGATTTTTGAATTTGGAGCCTTCTAGACTGAGAAAAGCCAGAAAAATTATTTTTGGTTTATGGGGATGAAAGACAACAACTCCCAGAATGCACTTGCTTCGCTGCCCTAAGAGGCCACTCCCAAGACACGCCTACTGGTAAGAGAGCGGTTAAACAACAAGGCTAAGCTAATGAGTCTCCGGGATTAGTCTGCCCGGGATTTTGATATCTCCCAAAATGTCCAGGATTCGGCATTTGCGTTCTACAGTTGCCATTCATCATGTTTACTGTGGCGAACAGGACGAGGCTAGGGCCACGGGAGAACGGCGCGAGGCCGGTGGCGTGATTACTGATGAGCGGCACCTGTGAGACACACTGGTCTCGTATCTCTCAGGGAGGAGCGTGCATTTTCTTAGCAATGCTAAAACGCACATCAACCGATCACTTGTTTAGCGTTCATGTAAACACTACATTCAGATTCACCAATCGGAATGAATTCAGTTAGATTGAAACAAAATGTGTGCATGTAAACAATGAATGGCGACCGCAGAAAGCAAAAGCTGAATCCCAGACATTTTGGACGATCTCGACGGCCGGACATGTCCGGGAAAAAGGATGTATGGTAACCCCTACTACTCAGCTTTCTCCACAAAACAAGAGCCTGTTAGCTTAGCTTCCAAATAAAAGATGGCTGACACATTCTGATGATTTGTACATTCTGTGAGTGAGATCCCACCCTCTATAGGCGGGTTGAAAACATGCCAAAACTAGCGCCTTCTACTGGCTGTAGTTTTTAGACTCTGGCCAAAAAAATCCTCAGATGACGCAAAATGACGATTTTTGCGTCATCTGAGGATTTTTTCCATACAAAAAATACATAAATCTCTCGTCTCAGGGGATGGTAATTCGAAAATACTACAGGTTTTCTACTGATACAAAGTTTAATGCTAAACCTTGAAGTATCCCTTTAACTCAATTATTGTAACAGAACATTGATCATGAAAGACTTTCTGAATGAACCTCAAGAGTGGCACGTAATAGTATAGATTGATATTTGGTAAATCTGATAAGGACAAGTACTATGACATGCTGTGTTGAGTCGTACGCCTGTTTCACACATACTCTGTTACTCTGTTTGCAGTGCGTCTGTGGTGCATGTTGCAGTAGTCTCCGTATGCGGTACAGGAGCATTACGTGCTTGTGTGCTTTCACATGTGCCGCATTTGCAGAGCGCATATCTGCTCTGCTGTATACCACAAACACAATATTTATTCATTATTTTTTATTTCTAATCCAAAAGTTGTTACTAAAAAATATTTCAGAATTGCAATTCTCTTTACACTGTAGCCTACAGTTATACAGTCTTTCATAGACTTATTCACGTTTAAACACACTAAATAAAAAATAAAAACATATTATTCAATGCATTACTTTCTATATAAATTGATATATTAATTTGTTAAAATTACATGTTAAAATCACAAACGTTAAATTACAACTTATAATTGACAAAAACCACCAACTCTCGTGCTTTTTCTTTAGCATTTAAATGTTCACATAAAAAGTCCTGCGGGTCATACTTTGTTTCTCCATTTATCATCCATAGCCTTCTTGTTCTGTGTAGTTCTCGGACTATCAGCCTGTCACGTGATTATCAATTTCTGCAGAGATTCAAGGCCCTTGCCCACGCATAATATAGCACACTATGCAGTGTGTTTTACAAGAAAAAACATGTTTTAATTTTGACCACATTAGTTATTTTTGCTACTCAAGGTGAGTGTTTTGATTTTCTTTGCTTTACCCTGGGCTTAAAGTAAAAAGATGTCTGTGACAAATAGTAGTAGTAGTATCAATTCGTGCCGAATTTCGACCCCCTGCCAAATTATTACCCCCCCTCATTGAAGTCAGTACCTGATTGCTTAATCCTAACCCCTCCCCCACAACTAATCCCCACAACTAATCCTAAACCTACCAATACTAGGGGGGTAATAATTTGGCTGGGGTTGAAATTCGGCACAACACCGGACCGCATCCGCATGTAGAGGGAAAGCTCTAACCTCCCAACATGGTACGGAAAAAATACACTCTACAAATGCAGTATCTGTGAAATGGGCGTTATTCCACTGGAAGGTCCAGACTGTTGTTCTTGGATTGGTTCTGTTCCTTTAGATTGGACAGCTGGGCTTCCATACCCACCTGATGTCATTGTTATATCATCAACATGGGGCCTTTGGGGGAAGCAGTGAAATGTAAACAATCACTGCTGGATCGTGTGTGTGTGTGTGTGTGTGTGTGTGTGTGTGTGTGTTTGTTCGCTGTAGTGCATCTGTTCCTGCTTAATACTACCAGACGGTGAATCAGAGTGTTAAATTAACCCTCATCTCCTCTTACATTTTTACACATGGAATCACATTTAATTATGTGTTAAGTTTCATGAGGTCATGTTTTACACTTTCGTTGTATGTTTCCTCTCTGGATGATTCCTTCACTGCAGCATAGTGAGTAGCCTGTCTAGTTTGTAATTGATTGTTCTGGCTATCAATATAGTGTGGATATCTATTTATAGACAATAAGGCATTATAACAAATACTAGTACACCACAAAGCTGAACTATTTTAGATGCATCCATTACTAAGTAGTGCATAAAATCAATTATACAGTCATTAAGGCAAACATTTTAATCTGACCTCTTTGTGTGAAATACATCTTCAGATTTTTTTTATTATCAACCAGTACATAATAAAGATTTATGTCCTTGTGCAATAGGGGGTAACACTATATTGAAGCGTATACATGTATACTACACAATTAATCAGAGTGCATGATGGGTATAATGAGTGTGCATTATATAGGGAATTAAAATGTTGAGTATAGAGTATTACAAAACTAACAGGGTGGACACAGCTTGCAGAAATACAGTGTGTATGGCATAGAAAATATGCCATGGTGTACAGAGGAGAATGTATTATGCTGTACATTATATATTCATGGTAAGTACTCCCACATATCACTAGAGGAGCTGAAGAGCCTGGAAGGCAGGCATTCAGACACTTAATACTGTGTACTTACTTTTTGTAGTACTTGTGTAGTGTAGTTTGATTATGTCCTATGAATAGTTTGGCAAAACACAACTTTTTATATTTTTGTCAATTCTGCAACAATACCAGTTTACAATGACAGTCACTTAGAGTGTTACTCTTCCACATTAGAGATATTGTTATATATCTTATTCATTCATCTCATACAGCTTCTCATTTGGTTTTGTTTAGTTTCTTTCAAGGAAGTGTCTTTTTAAAGACTTTTTTCAAACAGTAGTTTTTCACTGAAAAGCGTCTCTAAAATATCAAATTAGTATGTGTCCTTGTTTTTAAACAGTTCTCTTAGAGAGTTCATTTTTTGTTTACAAATCAGTTGTACTTTAGGACTATTAAGAGTGCTGATAAATTGAGTGCACTTTTCATTTGTGTTTAACCGAAAAGGCCAATTAAATGTGGTGTGTACTTTTTTACACTATTAGGCTGACCACTTCTGTTGCGGGTCAGCAGACGTGATTTTGTGTGACAATGTGGGACCTGTGTGAGAGCAATAAGTCATTAATATTTGACTTTGTAAATATTGATTTGTGTTATATGGAAATCCTATTTGCAGTGATATTGGATGATAATGATTAAATTGCCAATAAGCTTTATAATGTTAATTGTGACTCAATTTGCAGTACATTTTCAGATATTCAACCTATTCAGTCTACTAAATGCAATGAACTAAATATACATTGCCTTTGCATTTAATTGTATTTAGTGCATATTGAATTAAGCAGAGCCTTCTCGCCCAGTGTGTGTCTGTTGAAGTCCTGGAAAGTGTTCACTTTTGATGATGTCCACACTGCCTCTTTGCTTCATCAACGTAGTTGTCATCATTGAAAATACCCTCTCCGAATGCAATAGTTGCATGAGGTGTTTTTTGTTTTGTTTTAGTTTTTTGTTGTAGTATGACAGGTGTAGTATTTTTAAACAGACAAATACTGAAATGCAGACAATACAGACAAAATTAGCTTCCAATTCCAGGAATGTCCCACAAAAAGCGAGGCTGGTCACCCAACATTTCACCCAATTTTCTTTTCACAAATCCAACTTTGTCTCACAATTCCAAACTAAATTTTAGTTTGTTTCTGAGTTCATATATCTAATATGTACACAAAATGGATGTCTGTGTCGTCAAATGCATATTCTGAGAAAATAGTTTTCTTTTTTGTTTTTTTCACAAAACAATAATACATAATTGCGAGATAATACATTGCAATTTCCATTTATATTTTATCTCCTGAAGAACGAGCCTGTGGAGTTATGTGTGGATGGGAACTGGGGAAAATTTGGAGTTTGCTGTCTGTGAGGCATGAGCATTGGCCACACAAGTGCTTGTGTTAATAAAACTGTTAAATCCATCCTTTTCTCCGTTCGCTACAGTACTATTAACCATATTGAGTCATATTAAGACATATTGAGTTGAGCAAGCAGGAAATGAGAGCGAAACATCTTTTGAAAAACTGTCACCCTGTTCATCTCCAAAAATACTGGAAAGAAGAAACTCTGAAATAGCCTCAGTCATTAGTGTGAATGCATGGTAAAAACACAGCTGTTTCTTCATAAAGCTGTTAAATGTTAACCTGTTGCCTGTTGCTGTCTTTTGCAGATTCAGATGTATTGTATATCCCTTCAAGCAGAAACTGACAATATCAACCGCCACCCTCATTATTGTGATAATCTGGGTCCTGGCAGTGTCCATCATGTGCCCCTCTGGCGTCATGCTTCAAGTGACTAAAGAACAAACCATCCGCGTGTTCCTGGGAGATGGCAACCGAACGAGCCCTTTATACTGGTGCAGGGAAGACTGGCCCAACCAGGAGATGAGGAAGATCTACACAACCGTCCTGTTTGCTAACATTTACCTAGCTCCTCTGTCCCTCATAGTGATCATGTACGCAAGGATTGGGATCACTCTGTTTAAAACGGCTATGCCAGCGGGGGGCAAACCTGGCCACGATAACCGTCACTCTGTGTCGAAGAAAAAACAAAGAGTGATCAAAATGCTCCTCATCGTGGCCTTGCTCTTCATCTTGTCCTGGTTGCCTCTGTGGACGCTGATGATGCTAACAGACTATGTCAAACTTACTGAACATCAGTACAGGCTTATTAACATCTACATCTACCCCTTTGCCCACTGGCTAGCCTTTTTCAACAGCAGCGTCAACCCGATAATTTACGGGTTCTTCAACGAGAACTTCCGCCGTGGATTTCAGGCCATCTTTAAGTTCGGCCTGTGTCCTGTCGGTGGTCAACATCGGACCTATTCTCACAGGGTGCAGGGTAATTCTGTGCAGCCGGTAAACCTGCAACCCTCCACAGAGCCCATCTCTCTTAATAGCCTGGAGAACAACAGCTCGAGGAGGATGAACCACGTCAACGAGCAAGACTTAGTGATGGAGGATTTAGAGAAAGTGTCTGAATGCAGCATGGAAGGAGCTTCTCTTTAAGGGATTCATAGAGGTGAATAATAACGGGCCGGCGGTTTTTAGATGACATTGATGTAGGCTACATAACAGGCTCATTACATCTTAAAATAAAGACTATTATTTCATTTTAAAAAAATAATTACATATTGTTAAGATTATATAATTGTGTGTAAAATGGGTTTTACTCACATTTGTTTTTAACAGTCATTTGCTGTTAACATGAATGTACTTTCTGGCACATCTGGGAGTTTATCAACTGTAGTCTTGTAAACTGCAATTTGTAAAGATAAATTCAGTAAAAAAAAACTACTATTATTGTAAAATTATGTATAAACAGAATTTGTTGTATTCACTACTGTATAGTGATTTAAACATCTGGGATTTTACAGTACATCATTATATTTATTTATTTAATTTGATATGCAATTTGAAAGTATCAGAACTGCCATA